>JAOQIF010000071.1:0-93994 GCA_026260285.1 Colletotrichum sansevieriae | reverse complement strand
TTTTTTAAATTTTTATTGGTGGGTGTTTTTTTTTTTTGCCCCCCCCCCCCCCCCCCCCCCAATCCCCAGGGGAAAAAAAAAGGAACCACCGTCGACAACGCGCATCAATCCGGGCTTTTCAACGCTAAAGACGTTCCGTACACCAACGAGCCTCATTGAAACAGCACGTTGCGAAACGAAAACTTGCAAGATATGACAGAGATAAAAGACAAACGGAGCGTGGGAGACGAAATAAGCTCCAACTCAGAGCTCTCAACTCGACATTAAGGTATTTATGTGCAAAAGAATGGCATCCCGACATATGGAAGGGGAAAACACGTATGCTCGCTGGTTTTGCATTCCTTCCCAATTCAGGCCTTCAACACTCCCGCCATCACTCCTGTTCCCAGTCCATACCATGTGTCTGTCGCTCTCTTCGGGGCGGGGAATTTTATGCAGTACGGGTACCTTCGTGTACATCCCGGAACGCCGCGCCCACTTGATAAAAATCATAATCTGCCGCCAGCCCATCTGTCTCGAAAATTCACGATCGTTGAATCCTCCAATCCTTTTTATCGCTCTCTCATCCACGTCTCCGCAGCCCGCCTCATTTCTTGCTTTAAAGCAACTATCCCAAGCCATTAAGATGTGTCGTTCCGAATACAAAAAGCAAAAGCTTGCGTTCGTCAGTTTCAGGATCCCAGATAGCATCGTTAAGAATCCATTTCTCCACTGAACCGGGGGATAAAACCACAGTAAATAAACGCCTTTACACCGACTTTTGTGTGCATCGCTTCCAAACGAAAAGAAAGGGGGGAACCTCTGCAGGACCAAAGTTGCAATGCATGTGTGGGAAGAAAACAGACAAACTGAAAACGCTCTGGTGAAAAATATTATGTCCCCTTCTCCGAAAGGTATTGTGCACATGACGAAGCGGTCGCTTTGCCGCTGCCGTTGCTGACGGGCTCGATCGCGTCTGCTTTCTGGGCCTGAGCCGTCGAACTGTTGGCGGGTTTCCACGAAGTCGTTTCTGGCGTCGTTTTCATCGTCGTGCTGGACGTCTCAGGCTCTTCTGGGATTGTAGCAAACTTCTTTAACACTTGCTTCAGTGCGGGCCGTCTGATGGGCTTGCTGAGAAACTCATCCATGCCACTTTCGATGCACTCTTTGACGTTGCTCTCTTCTGAGAACGCCGTCAAAGCTACAATGGGCGCCTTGTAGCCCATTTGACGGATGAGCTTGGTGGACTGCAGACCATCGAGGTTCGGCATCTGAATGTCCATGAAAATAACGTCGAAACGTTTATTGTCGTCCATGTTGGCTTTGACGAGATCGTACGCCTCTTGTCCATCCTTGGCGATCGTCACATCGTAGACGTCCTCAAGTTTGAGCATCTTGCTGACTACCTCAATGTTGGTTGAGTTGTCATCGGCAACGAGGACTCGTAACTTGCCGCTTTGATCTGCCTTGGAAGCCATAGCAGCGTCAATGGCTGCCATCTGGTCCTTGGTGCTTCGCTTAGCCTTGGGAGTGGGATTCGACGCGAAGAAAGGTTGACTGAGACCAATAAGTCTAGGCTGTTGCTCCAAAAGATTCTTTGCCGTCGTCTCGCCAGCCGGCTTCATGAGTGTGGGGGTTCCCCCAGTGTTGCGCTTGGGGTCTCGGAGAGTTTCTGCAGGCTCGATCGTGTCAACACTCGGTGGCCTAGATTTGATGCTGCTCGACGCAGTGCTCGAAGCTCTTTGACTGCATTAGTTTGCATTTCTCTTCTGGTGGCGGGTTACTTACTTGTCTTTGACATATTTTAGAGGAATCTGCATAGTGAAAGTCGTGCCGACACCAACGATGCTCTTCAGAGTTATGGAACCGCCCATAAGAGTTGCCAGCTGATGACAGATACTCAAGCCCAGGCCAGTGCCGCCGAATTTCTTGCTTAAGCCTAGGTCACCCTGGACGAAAGGTTCAAAGACCTTTTGTTGCATATGCTCTGCAATACCGGGACCTGTATCCTCCACTTCGAACTCAAAGATGTAAGACTTGGCGCCCGGAGGCGGCGGCGTAGGGGACCGTTCGCGAATGTGGATGTGTGGGGCAGACTTGGGCTCCATCGGGTTAATAGCCAAAGCGGTGCCCTTGAGGTTCTCGGATGTCGAGTTCGCCTTGGAGCTCACCGAATGGGTCGAACTAGAACCAACACGATGTCGAGACCCGCCGTGTCTTCTCGAGTCTCTAGATAATGAAGAGGACCTGCTTCCATCGCCAGTGAGTGCAGGAGCCTCTACCTCACTGATGCACTTGATCCTAACGTCCACTCGACCCCCTGCCGGTGTGAATTTCAGACTGTTACTCACGAGGTTGATGATGACTTGGAGAATTCGGTGTTGATCACCCCAAAGACACATATCTTTCAATCTACCGGTCCCGTGCGGTCCAAGTGCCGGCAACCTTGTGTCCAGACTTCTTCTCTCGGGGCTGCTGCTCAACTCAATGGCTTCGGATGCCAGAAAGTTGACACTGAGAGTAATTCTTCCCTCTCTGACTTGTTTGTCAAAGATGGTGAGAATCTGTGACCGGATGTCCGCCAGCCGGAACTCCTTTTCCTCGAGACTGAGCTGCTGGCCGATCTGGTTCTTGGAGAAACTCAAGAGATCTTCAAGGAGATGAAGCAACAAGTCGCCTGCCACATTTAGCGTGATTCGGGGTTTGAGGCCAAGTACGACTAACCGGACTTGTAAAGCGTCTTAAGAGACTGCTTGATCCTGAGAAGATCATTCTCCTCCATGCAAACGGCAGCCATACCCAAAATACCATTCAGCGGTGTCTTCAGCTCGTGTGATATATTCGCAATGAAAAGTGTTTTGCTTTCATTGGCTGCCTCGGCAGCTTTCTTGCTGATTTCCAGCTCCCGTGTTCGCTCCAAAACCTTTTGGTCTAGAGAAATGTATTGCTTGCACAACTCGTCGCTCATATCGTTGAAGGTTTCCGTGAGTTCGGTAAGTTCGTCCGTGATGAAGTGTTTCCGGTTTGCAACCTTGCCGGGTATCTTGAAAATGCGACGGGTCGAATCGTGATCGTGCACGGAAGCAGCCTTCTCCTTTGGCTTGTACCCAACTAACTTGTAGATCCCCGCGACGATTCCCTCCTTTCTTGAACGTCTAGACCGGGATGAAATTGCCCCAGAACCGGGAGTTTCATCATCGTCGTCAAAGTCAGCGTAGTCTCCGTCGTCATAGCCTGGGGGCTGAACCGTCTTTTCTGTGGCTGACTTAAGTCTGCGAATAGGCATGACGCTGAGATGGGCGCAAGGAAAAATTAGTATTATTATCAATCCCGCCGTCCCGAAAACGCATCCCAAGATGATGTTTCGTAGCGAATCAATAGGGGCGTCAGCTTCGGACTTTGCCTGTTCCACGATCACTGTCCAATTTACGAGAGCTGTGTTCGTTCGTGCAAAACCAACTGCAACGGGGAGTCCTTGTTCGTTATGTGTTGACAACAGGGAGCTGGAGTTGTTGGGAGAATTAAATCGTTTCGAAAATGAATCCCAGACTGCCGGGTAATCCTTCATGGGAAATGTTTCGTCGTCTTTGTTGCTGATCCAGCTCCTGTCGCTGTGCCGATCGGCCTGACCAGGCAGCGGATTCGGTGGAAGCACAAAATTTACTGGCACAGCCCCAGACGAGTCTCTGTCAGGCGTGAACGTGGAATTGCTGGCGGGATGATCGGCGGAGAACCTATTGGACGGGTCTGCAGGTCCAACCAGTAGGACAATCCCGCTGTCCCCCAAACCTTCGCGTGAGTTGCGAATACTGATTAAGGAATTTGCCAGTCCCACAAGCGTCATATAACCAAGTATGTACTGTTGATTGTCGATTTGACGAATGGGGACAGTTATCGATATGAGAGCCGCCGTTTCGTTGAGAATCAACGGTCCGAGAAGCAAACCGCCATTGGCTGAGATCCGAACGCCAGGAAACGCATTGGCGGCAAATGCCTGAGTGTTGTTCATGGACTGACTGGGACGGCCGAGGTCTTCGTAAGTAATATTTGGGTAGAGATCGGGAGGATATCCATTGGCCGTATTGGACAGGAGGGCCTTGCCGCCGGTGGCACTCCATGGCAGCTCGACGTCCGGTATCCCCTCGCCTGTGACGTTGAGTAGGCCACTTGGATTCCCCGTCGTATTGCGCGAGTATATCCTCCCTTGTAGCAGGCCCGTTAGGGCGCCAGAACTGAGAGCACTGGTCAGATCCTTCGTTGCAGCGGTCCAGTTGGTGTCCGAGGTGTTGCCGTTGTAGAAATTGGTTAGTGATTCCTGGACGAGGATTCGGGAAGAAATGGTGATGATGCTAGTTTGCACAAGCTCAAGCTCTGAGGTAATACGTGAAGCTTTGAGCGAGGCAGTAAGAGCGAGCTCGCGTCCTTCGACCTGACTGACAAACTGATTGACGTAGATCCAGACGGGAACAGACAGGATCATCAAGCCAACGAGAACAGCAACGACGACAAGGAATGCGAGCTGTTCTCGAATGGCGATCCTGACGCCCATGTTCTCAAAAGACTATGAGGATGAGTCTGACGTAGTATAGATGGCAGTCATTGTCTGCAGTGGTAAATCCCGGATTCACCTTGATGGTGATGGTTTCGTGGAGAGGGATAGTCGAAAGGAAAGAGTTCGAGTGCTTGGCACGCGGTTTTCGACAGTGACGGATGGCTGCGTTGTAGGGAATCCGGATCCCTAAAAGTTCCAAAAGTTCGTTTCCGTTCTCTGGACGCCTAGCCAGGGAGCCGTGTTTGTTGCTTGAGAAATTGAACAGGGAGTACGGGCAACGGGGTGTAAGCCATGCAGTTGTTCGGTGGTCGTGAGGGATCTCGTTTGTTACGCCGGGCACTCTTCGAGAAGCCACTTGATTGCAGGCGCAGCGTTGGGCCTTCGATTCGGTGTCTTCGGTTGAAGCGGAGGGTGAATGGTTGGAATGGACTGGGCTGAGGGCGAGGAGAAAGATGGAAGATGAGCGAGCGCCGGGGTGGAGTCGCGGGAGGAGCTGGGATGTAGGTCCACCAAGACACCAGGTCCAGGGTAGGTTCACTGGAGTTGCAGCGGAGAGTAGTGGAGCAGCTGCAGGTGCAATTGGGCAGGTACTTTACCGATACTTAGTCGCGACCTGAGCTTTCGCTTTATATAGCGCGACGGAGGAGGCAAGGTCTTCGCAGTCGTCCTCCTCTTTTGTCGTGCAGAAGGCGAGATTACCAAAACACCATGCCTTACCCAACTTAAGAATCCCTGTATCTGAAAAGGATTGTCGGTCTCTCAGCACAAGAGACGCGCTCTACGTCTTGACCCTGTCTGTGCGGCCAAGCATCAGGCCACTCGCTTGCTGCGCGCCTCAACTTGACTTGCTCTAGCCAAACTGTCAACCAAAGCTCAGGGACATAATCTCGAGGTCAGGGCCGAAGATTAGCAGAAGACAGCTACCGCGTCCTCGGTACCTTAGCGCCAAGTATCGCAAGCGTGTAGACGGAGCTACTCGGGTAGCGTCTCGCAAGGGCGAATCTCGGGTACAACGGGCTTGTCAACTGCTGGTAATTTTCGTGTCTTCGACGCCCGCGAACAACGACGGAAGAAAAGCATAGGGGGTGATAATTGAGGCGACATACGTGGGTGGCCGCGCACAGCACGGGGCCATGAGTACCGTGGCTGCTCTCTGGCGGTTGCAGAACACTCAGCGCCCGGATATACGGACGAAGTCGTCGGCCGAGGGTTCTCGTCTGTTTTCGTTTACTGGACCTGAGGTGTAGAGACGACGCCGATATTGAGTTGAGGTTCCCTCAGGAATAGGTACGCAGAGTCTGTGACCTTGTGGACTCGACAGCGGTTCCCCAGATCTTCATTACTATTACCTTAAGTTATGTTCTCAATTGTTTAAGTACCGAGCTTTGATTGATTATACGTTGATTGTTTTCATACAGCACTAAAGATAGTTGGTTGGTTTGGCAGTTTGGTAGACACGATCCGTAAAGGCATTGCAATTTTTGAAGTTGTTCGTTCCATGTGAATGAGTGAAAGTACTTCGCAAGTAGCGAGTGATTCTCCTGCGATCAGCGATCAGCGGAGTCCAGAAGTCAATTCGCCCAAACGCTCGTCTTTGACAAGGCCCCCCTCTCATCCCCTCGTTCCCTGGCCCCAGCAAGTCCCGACCGGTGGCGGTCCACGGGCATCTAGGCCCTTCCCAGCTGTGCCCAGGTCCCCCAAGACGACCCAACCGGGGAGATTCGATAGGTTCCACGCATTGTCCAGTGCCTGTTGTGCCACGAAGGCAGAGGCCCAAGAGTGGGCAATGCTTCCGTCCTACTTCATTCAAACAGCGAGTCTGACGAAGCTACCAATTCGAAGAAATTGCAGCCACTCTCTTCGGTTCCTCACATTGAGTCCTACTCACCCAAAGTCACCACACCCACAGCCAGGATCTCATTTCTGCGGGCCATCGCGCTTTCCCTCTGTTCTGTGCCAGTTCAACCCTTTTCCGGCTTGGCTTAGTTTCCCATCTGTCGCTCGCCCGAACATCAAGGCACCCCGAGAATCCCATCTTCCGCCCTCGACCCTTCACCCCTGCCCTGCCCTGCCCTTGTCCTACAAGGACCGACTTCACCATCCCTCACTCCGTGGGCCCCTCCGAAGCGAATTCGCCAGAAAGGTATCGAGTCTTGCCTTCCCGCCTACCCATAAAGCTGGCTTGGCTTCAGGAGCAATCACACTACTTCTACCGCGGGATAGCTTGAAATGTCCTGGAGACGAGGCTCCAAATGCGTCGCCTCGGATGAAAGCGGCTCGTCTTCTCTCTTCCTGGTGGCTGGCGCTCGACTGTAACCCAGTTCTTCGAGATCTAGACCACCTTTCCACAACGTGTCAGCCGTCTGAGCCAGGCATATCAAGCATGGAAGGTCGCCATTGTATTGCCGTCATATCGCCATCGCCGCGCCCCCGCCCGACTCTACATATTATCGCCTTTACCAACCTTGTGAGCCGTCACATTCTCGACTGACGCCGGCGTCCCAGACTGGCTCTGACGCGACCATCTATCGGCTGACATTGCCACACTAAGTTACCAACGTAGGCCACGCCCGTACCAATCGAGTGATGTCTGCAAATGCTACCACAGACACAGCACCCGTTTCGTTGCAAGGAGCTCGGCCTCAAGGAAAACAGCACGGTATCGAGATCTCACGTTTAATCCGCTCACCCAAACATCGCCAACGACCCACTACTACAACGCCCTGCTCCCATTGGTGCTGACTCCACCGCGCCGCACCGCGTCTGCAGCAATTTTACCCACGGTCACCCGTTCCGTCCGCTTCCATCTGCCTCATACCCGAGCCCACCGCTCGACTCTGCCGTGCGTTCCTTATTCGCCCTCCGCAATCCGGGCCCCGTCCCTCGGTACTTCTCTCCCACACGCCTCATCCACGTTTCACGGCATGTCGAAATTTCTCGGTGTCCCCTGGACTCAATTATCTCCTCGGACAAAACGACAAGCGAACACACTGATGGCAACGGGCCCATCATTTTGTTTTGAATATATCAAACATCAACATTGAAGAAAATATGGTGTATCGACAAGTCATTACAAGCGTCATAAGGCCTTCGTCTCTGTCATGTTTCCATCCCGTTCCGCCTGGCCTGACTCTTTGATATTCCGGAGTCTTGGGTCCCTTTCCTATTGCCTTTCCTATCCGACCAAGTCCCGTCTGAAAACCAAGATCCCACTGCGCCGTACAGGTATTGATTCCACATAACAGAATATACAGCGTTGCGTCGTTAGTCGATGGAAGTTGTTTTGTTGGCCTTTTTTTTTCTTGTAGGGGTGTTTTCATGGTCATCATGATCTCGTAAACATTAGCGGTACCAGTGCAGACTGGCTCGATATGGCTCTGTCGTCAGGCAACACGCTAACGAAGCTTCTTCCGAAGAGACCTTCTCTCAGCTTCATCTGTATGCCGCAGTCCTTTGGCGGACTGGGTGTTTTACTCCTGAACTCCTTTGAGAGCTTCATCAACACCGCCGCCTTGGCCTTGCGCAAGGCACTGACTCGCGCCGCAGCGTCTTCAGCCAGCATACGGTGCGCTTCTTCCTGCTCGATGTTTCGCTGCACCGACGTGATCCCATCTTCAGGCCCTGAGTAACGGCTGGCGTTAGGGTCATACACGGCCGGCTGCAGCAAGACTGGGTGTGGGGAGGTATCCTGAATAGGTGCCGTGATGATAGGAACAGGGGTGACCGGGCGGAAAACGTCGTTCTCTTCTGGGACTGTTGGTGGTTGTCTGTGGTGTTTATGCTTGCGGTGACGGCTGTGGCTCCTACTCCTGTGGTTTTTCGATGAAGAAGTTTCCTCTTCCCTGCCGCCGTCGTCCTTGCGGTGCTTCCTGCGCCGGTGGACGCGCTTCTTCTTCAGTATCGTGCTGAAGGACGTGCTAGCCTCCTTGGCGGCCACGAGGTCTGAAGCCAGATCCTCGTCGAGACCCTCATACGGGTCGTAGTATCCGTCATCATTGTCAACGTATAAAAGCTCACTGCCAAGGTCAAAGTCGAGCAGTTCACGGGTGGCTGCTGCTGCTGCTGCCGACGGCGACGGGAGATCGAAGTCTTCCTCGTGGCACGGCTCGGAGTGCAGACTTCCCGCCTCGGAGTTGTTTCTCGAGTGTGAGTGCTGGGACCAAACATCACTCTTGGAAGAGGCGGGCTCCATGAGCGGGGCGAGAGCCTCGTCCCAGCTGCCGTTGTTGATGAGCACCACGTTGTCAAAGTCGTACTCCTTGACGGTACGCTGATGCGCGTCGACCAGATCCGCCAGCTGGCTCGCGGTCATGGTCGCGTTACGGACCTGCAGGTACCGCAAGCGCGGGAAGTACATTGGCTTGCGGGGGGGTGCTGGAGGTAGCGGCGACATGGGAGAAGTGACCTCGGCGAAAAGTTTCTTGCAATTGCGCGGCGGCGCGAAAAGGGGATCCGCCGAGAGAGCAATTGGGCAGGGTCCCTTTGGTCCCAGCCACGTAAAGTTGAACTTCTCGAGGGTGCCAGAGAAGCCTCGGATGTAGTCGTCGATGATCTTGAGGTGGTCCAGCCCGGGAGATGAACCGTAAAAGTCCCATGCCTCGACGGAGATGCTGAGCTTGCGGATCTGCTTCCATCTGCGGCCCGCAGATGGCACGGCGCCGAAACCGGGGACGTGACGGAGGTAGTTGAAGGAAGAAGGGTGCATGCTGGACAGCGACAGCTTGGCGAGCTTCTCCAGAGGCGCGCGCTCGACGGCAATGCGCAAGCTCATGAGAGCGTAGTCGACAATGTCCCTTCTGTACCGCTCCTGCGGGTCTTGTCCGGGACAGCGAATCGTCAGGTGGCGGAGGTTGGAGAAGTGCTTCATGGCGTTGATGAAGCTAGGCACGTTGGTCGCGGCGTGGAAGAGCGGCGGGTACTGCTGCGTCAGGATCTCGCCTAGCTCCGTGTTGGCGTATTTTGGCCTCGCCAACACGGAGGCCATGCTGGTGTGCGGCGTGTACAGGAAGGAGATCTCGCGGCCGGTCGCCGGATGGACTAGGGGCGGGAGGAAGGTGGCGTCGGTGTGGGCGCAGTGGAAGTGCAGGTGTTCGATATGGTGGCCAACGCGGGACAGGGCCTGGATCCTGGAGGGTTTGGTGAAGGTGTTGGCTGTGAAGGTCACGCGGACGCGGGTGAAGAGGGGTTTCGTCGCGATGTTGCAGCAGGCGGAGGAGGCGAGGCGGAAGGAGGCGACGTCGGAGCGCGGGAGGAGTTCGAGGACCTTTTGGCCTAGATGTGCGTTTTCGGCCTGCCAGAGGCAGTAGAGCGGGGTATGTGTCGCGGCCATAGCTGTCTCATGTCGTTGTGTCCCCTCACTATCTAGAGTTGGTTTGCTCGTCGTCGATGCTATGGGTCTGGCGGGTTGTTGTTGCTATTGTTGATGATGGGCTGGAACCTTTACCCAAGTCTTATGACTGAAGAGGGATTTAGGGTATGAAGGTCCTTGGAAAAGGGAGACGGATCGAGGTGATGAGATCTCGTGGGACTAAGAAGCTAAAGTAGGATTTTAGAAACCACCTGATAGAACGAGGATTCCAACAACAGAGCATACACCTTCTGCAGCCCGATGTAAGTCACAGTTTCAAATGGTCTGGAAAGTGATTCAAAGTCTCCAGTCAGACTCGTACAAGTTGCTTAGAGGTCAGGGTCGTAATGCAACTGGGAGAAGCAATAGAGAGGAAGAAGGAGAACGCAGGTCTCGAAAATCAGGCCAACGGGAGGATGGGAGGTGTGCCTCGTCCAGATATAGGTTTTCCTCTTCGAGACAGTGCAAGGTGCTTATTCCACTTGGGCCGACGGAGCAAGAAGTGTATCTAGCAAAGAAAGCTGGGTCCAGATATCAATTGGAGCTTGGGAAACCAAAAACGAGGGGCCAAAAAGAAAGTGACCTGCACGTCAAGTTGAACCAGCCCCCCTAACCCGCATCGTCCCGTCGCCTCTCACTGGTAACGACTGGAAGGTGAGTCACCTCTGTCGAGACCTGCATATGCATAGACTAGGTGTAAAGGGAATGGAGACAGAAGAACCATGGCGTACCGTGTCGGCGGTGGACGTAAGGAACGCGGAATGAAATGGATAACCATACGTAGATTCCACGCCCGTTACACGCCTCCCCCAGACTGCAGAAGGTTCGACGAAAGAGCTTCGTCGTCTAGAACTGGCGTGTTGGTGTGATCTGGTTGGCTGATTTCCCCTCCTCTTCGCGATGGTGTTTCCGGCAGCAGCAGCAGCAGCAGCACTCTCGCCCCACGCTAAAAGAAGAGACATGCAGGCTCCCTCTTCTCGTCCTGTGGGTGCCGCCCGCCAGGAAGCATAGTTTCATGTCGTCCCAGTGGTCGAGAGGCCTTCGAGCATGAGACCGTTTCGTCCGTGGCCCATCCCATGGATTAGCTAACAGGCTAGCTTAGCAGGATTTTTACCGGCCCCATCGTCCGAGCCCTGGAGGAGCAGGTGCAACCAGAGATCTGCAAAGACCGGGGAGAGGGTTACCCAGGCGAAAGAAATGTTGATCCCTGCGGGAGAAGCGCTATCGATAAGACGTCTTCGATCCACTACTTCGTACCTGTGCCACACCACGACTCTTCCACGACACCGAAAATGGTAACAAAGGGCATGATTGGTCGGCAACTCGAGAGGCTGGTCACATCGACGCATTTTGGAGACCGCTCATTCGTCGGACGCGGCTTGACGTGTAGACGTCGCGTGGCACAGATTAGACGCGATGGCTGGATATAAACGTCCCGTCTCAATGTTGCGACTACCCAAGCGCTGCCACATGCATTCCGTGATCCACAGACCTCTTGGTAACCTTAGTCTGCGCAGCAGTCCCACATATGGTAAGTGGCGATGATTGCATAGGGTTTATGGTTACTGGGGAGCATGCTTGTATATGTTGATACGGTCCAGTATATTTTATGCTCTGCCAAGGTCTTTCACTCCGACCCGGAATGGTTCATTTTGCGACTTGAACTCCGCCATCTCTGCGCATCTAGTCAACATGCTGGATAGTCTGGCGCCGCGGGTGAGGAACAGGGAAACGGCATATGGGATTGTCGAGGCTGATTACAATGATGGCGGCGGCGGTGGTGGTGGTGGTGGCCGGTCGTCGTGTCTTTTCGCCAAGAAAGAATGAACCTCGTCGCATCCACAGCACCATCTCCATCTCACTATCGCTACCAACACCCCAAATCCATTAAAGCACAGTACGACGCAAGCCGGCGTGAGGGCAGGAAAGTAGGGCTGTGGCTAGAAAATCGTCACAACACCCCAGTCCCGCTTGAGAACGCTCCGACGACCGGCGAAAGTAGCAGTCGGCTAATAGGAGGCTAGTATTTAGTTATGGTAAATATAACAAAAAAGCCCTCTATTTTACACGTTTAGATATAATTAAAATAAGTAGCTAAAGTAAGTATATTTAAGGCTAAATAAAGCAGCGAAAGTAGGTATATATTGGGTATATATAACGTATAAAAAATAGTTTATATTAGAGTTATTTAGAACCTATAATACCCTCTAATTACTTGATTTAATATAGTCTAGCCTCTTTAACTATAGTAAAAGTCTCTATAGCCTCTACCTCTTATAGCTTTATATCTATAAGTCCCTCGACTTTAGTAATTATTTTAAAGTTATATTTATTGTTAATAAAATCCTATAGGGTATTAGACTACGTTTAAGATCTTAATAATTATACTAAGCTCTTTATAAGTATTAGTAGCTTCTAATAGCCCTTAGAGGAGGGGCTTTATAATAGGGGAGTATTAGAGACTAGGATAGGGTCCTCCTTAGCCTCGCTACGAGGCTAAGTATAATTAACTACTTTAAATCCCTTATTAGTAGCAGCGTATATATAATATTATTAGTATTTAATACTAGGGTTATAACTATTGTAAGTTTTAATAGTATTAAGACCCTTATAGGTTAAAGTTACTTTACTTAGTACTAGTAGCGCTATTAATAGGACCTCTACTACTACTTTATATTTAAATAATAAGGGGTTTTATATAGTTAACTAATTAGGCGCCTTCTCTAACTACTTAGGGTAGCCCTTACCCTATACTTCCCTTAGATCGAGTATTGTTAATTTATTACTATAGAGTAATAAGTATACTTTAAGCTAATAGGGATAGATCTTTAAGAGTAATATAGAGTTATTATTAATAAGGTAGTTATAGATTATATATAAGAATAGGCATATAAGTAGTAAAGGGGACGCTAGAATAGCCTAAACAATAAAGATTTATAGGCTAAGTAATATTATAATAAAAGCTAATAAATTTAAGCATAAGGAGGTATTTTTCCTAGAATAAATTAATTAAGAAATCGTTAATATTAATATTATTATTTCTAAGTTATAAATCCTACTCTTAATAAGTAAGGAGTAAGATATTCTAAAATATAGCTACTAAATAGCTAAATATTAAGCCTATTTAGCAGAATCGCGCTCAGATCACTATATAGTCCGTGCACTATGTTTATATATTTATAGCTATAAAGCTAAGGATTATAAAGAAAGATATATATATATATATATATATAAGGTTATTAATATTATATGAGGTTATAGCCTACAAAAGGCCGGGCCAGGGAAGGAAAGAGTAGTAGTAACATAGGGGTTAGTTATATTATAGAAGATAAGTTAGCCCTTCTAGCTACTTATGCGTACGGAGCCCTTTTTAGGGCTTAGCTCAGCTTAGCTAACTAATATAGTTAAACCTCAGCAGAGGCCTAGCGCTAGTTCGGCGCTAGCTCGGCGCTATAATCCTAATCCCTTATAATTACCCCCTCTCTAGAGGGCTTAGTCTCTAAGTCTAATAATCTAAGTCTAATAACCCATAAAACTCCTATTTGCGCGGGGATTTAAACCCTCTATAGCGCTTCTAATTAGTCCTTTTTATATCTCTTGGGTCCAGGCCTTCAGGTCTTTTACCTAGTTACCTCGGCTTTGCTAGAACCCCCCCGGGCGCTTAGCAGCTTTATAGTTATCTTTATATACCTACGCGGGGATTTGAACCCTCTATAGCGCGGTCTCTTCCAGGCTTTTAGGTCTTTTACCTAGTTATTATAGCTTCTGCCTAGCTTTAGATTTTTCCCTATAGCTAGCAGGCTTTATATACCTACGCAGGGATTTGAACCCTCTATAGCGCGGTCTCTTCTAGGCCTTCGGGTCTTTTACCTAGTTACTGCGGCTTCCGCCTGGCTTTGGGTTTTTCCCTATAGCTAGCGGGCTTTATATACCTATGCGGAGATTTAAACCCTCTATAGCGTCTCTTCTAGGCCTTTAGGTCTTTTACCTAGTTACTACAGCTTCCGCCTGGCTTCGGGTTTTTCCCTATAGCTAGCAGGCTTTGCTTACTAATCCCCGAGGACTTAGCAGTAGTTTACTTATCCTCTGATATATATAGCTTAAAAACGCTATCCTCTGCGATCTATATACTTCTCCTAGTAGGGATACTTATAATCTTAGCTATTAGTAGTATACTTAGCGTTAAGTATAACGCCTATATAGCTTTAATACTTACGCAGGGGCTGCCCGGGCCTGCTGAGGGCCCGGCGAGCTGCTAGCGGATATAGCACTTATCGGTAGGGTGTTGCTGTCTTCTATCGCTATTAGCTAATTACGGATTTGGGCTAGCATACTATCTTTAGCGAGGGTTCCGCAAGGGTACGCTAGAGGGCGTTTATGCCCGGGTCTTAGTCTCAGGGACTAGCGTAGGGCGTGCGGATAGGGCCTGAATAAGCGCGTCGTTCTAGTCAGCTTAGCGCTAAATAGTTGCGATAAGTTCAGCGATAAGGGCTATATTAGATCCCGTGGTTATTACTAGAGGGGTTTTAGAAGCAAAATTTTTACTTAGCTCATCGGGCGCAGAGGCGCTAGCAACACCTCAGCAGCCCGATCTCATACTGCTACTTATTCTAGAGCCGGCCGCCTGTTAATTAGGTAGAAATTATCTAATTATGAGGTTATAGCCTATAAAAGGCTAGGCTAGGGAAGGAAAGAGTAGTAGTAATATAGGGGTTAGTTATATTATAGAAGATAAGTTAGCCCTTCTAGCTACTTATGCGTACGTAGCACTTTTTAGGGCTCAGCTCGGCTCGGCTAACTAATGCGGTTAAACCTCGGCGGAGGCCTGGCGCCGGTTCGGCACCGGCTCGGCGCTGTAATCCTAATCCCTTACATATTATTAGAATTTATATAGAATTTATTCCCTAAAGGAAATATTATTATAGTTATTATTTTATATTTTATAGTTATTAAAGTGTTATTAAAGAGATATTATATATATATATAACTATATATACTATAGTTATTTATTAAAGTTTATAATATTAGAATAGAAATATTAAGATATACCTTCGGTATACTTATACCCCCCCGTAAGGTATATATCTATTCATATATAGCTTATGATTTATATTTATATATATTATGTTATGTTATTTTATATCACACTTTTTTTATAGGTTATATACTCTAAGATAAAAACTCTTAAAACCTAGTGGGAAAAATAAAGAGGAAATTCTTAGAGTATTATAATAGATGCTAGTAGAAAAACCTAAAAACCTAAATCTTATAGGTATAAAAGGAAAACTGGACTTTTTATATTAGTTTATAATAGGTATTATAGTCTAATAGTTTAGATCTGTAATGCGGTTATCGTTATTTATATTATTATTATTATTATTATTGTTACCTATTATACTTAATAGGTTATGAAATTTTATCTTGCCTAAAGGCTTTATTAATATATCCGCAATATTATTACTAGACTGCATTTAAAAGAGGAATATTTCTTCTTTAGTAACTAGATTCCTAGTAAAATAGTATTTTATATTAATATACTTAGCTTTTTTATGAAATTTAGGATTCTTAGCTAACCTTTAAGCTAAAATATTATCTATAAGTATTTTAGGCTTTATTAGGCTATTTTAGCCTAGTTTATTAAGCATAAAGATATAGCTATTATATATAGAGAGCCTCTTTTGCTATATTAGATAAAGCTCTATATTTAGCTTTATAGCTTAATAAGGCTACTGTTTTTTATTTAGAAAAAAATAGGATATAATATTATATAAACCCTAAGTAAGTATATATACTGAGGTTGATTTTGAATTATTAAGATCTCGTGCCTAATCTAAATCCGTAAATCTAATTATATTATTATTATTAGGTATATCCTCACTATAGTTATATATTAAACTATAATTAGGAATTTATTCATATATCCCTATATTCTATTAAGAGCTATAAAGTGCTCTTTAGAGGGATTACTACTATAACGGGCATAAGGTATAACCGCTAAAGTAATATCTAGCCTTGTTTGTAAAGCTAGGTATAGGAGGGCTCCGATCTCTTATTAATACTATAATATTTCCTCTTTAGTTATATAATTATTATTCTTATATAGCTTTAGGTTATTATCCATAGGGGTATAAGCACTATAGACTTTAGTTTTATTATATTTATTAAGTATTTTTTTAGTATACTTTAGTTGTTTTATATGTAGTTATTAATTTATACGGTCTATTATTATTTTATTTCCTAGGAAGATACTAGACTCCCCTAAGTATTAAAGTCTGAAATGCTTTTATAGGTTATTATATATATAGCTATAAGTATTATTATTATTATTATTAATAGCTAATAGCACATCATTAACATAATAAGCTAAAATAGCTTTATAGTTATTATTATTGAATATAAATACTCCTTTATTATAAGGAGAGACTTCAAAGTTATACTAAAGTAGTCTTAAGCGTAAGTGTTTATACTATAGGCGTGGGCTTTGTTTTAAGCTATATAAGGCTTTATTTAGCTTATATATTAAGCTATTATCCGTTGGATTATCATTATAGTTATATATTTATTTATTAGTAATTTTATTATATAAGAAACCAGTAGGTATCTTTTTATATAGATCCTTATTAATATCTGCGTGGGTAAAAGCAGTAGTAATATCAAACTGCTTTAGTATATAGTTATGGTTTATAGCAGATATTAATATAAATCTATAGTTTTCAGGCCTATAAGTAGTACTAAAAGTTTCAAGGTAATCTATACTAATATATTAGTTAAAACCTTGAACTACATAACGGGCTTTATATTTTATATTATTATTATTATTATTATGTTTTATTGTCATGTTTTATTTTATAAACCTAGCAGCCTCCTAGGGGATAAACTCCCCTAGGTTTAGGTATAATATTCTAAGTATCATTATCTTTAAGTTATTTTATCTCTATAAGCATAGCTTGAATCTAATATTCTATATATAGAGAGGTAATTGCTTGCTTATAGGTTACTAGCTTATTAAGAGTAGTTACTACTAATATATAAGAAGCTTTATTTATAGTTATATTATTATTATTTTTGTAGTTTAAGTATTCCCTTAAGACTAGGACGTCTTAAAGGGTGAAAAGTGCACTTTCTTTATATTTAACCTAATTATAATATTTTTTTAGCTTCTTCTATTATAGAGGGGAGTTGTATTATTAACTTGGAATTATTTCTACTATTATTACTAATAGTAGTACTCTCCGAATTACTACCCGAAGCTTATCTAGATAGCAATTTATAGTTGTCCTCTCGAACGTTAGATAACTAATTATTAGTAGTATTATCATTAGTTATATTATTATTATTGTTGTTGTTATTAATACCAGCCTCGATAGTTAGATTCGGTAAAGAGTTATTACTAGGATATAGGGGAGACATCTTAGTATTATTATTATTATTTATATCTTTACTACTATTTTCAATAGTATTATTATTAAATTAGGATTTAATATATATAGGTAACTCTTTCTATTAAGTAATAAAGATGTTTTCTAGTATCATAACGTCTCTTAACTATTACACCTTCTTATTATTTATATTATACACCTTATAACTATTAGAGCTATAATTAATAATAGCTCCTTTTAAAGCTCTAGGATCGAGCTTTTTTATTAACGGATCATAATTTTTATAGTAGTATAAACTACCCCATACCCTTATATTATTTATATTAGGCTTTTATTTATTTTTTAACCTAAAAGGACTCTTATATTTTAAATCCTTATAAGGGGATCTATTATATAGATATGTAGAAGTAAGGACTGCTTTACCCTATAGGTTTAAGGGTAGACCAGAGGTATATAAAATAGCCCTAGTTTTATCAATACTAGTGCGTATAATATGCTCTATTAATCCGTTTAGCTTATAAATATATAGCGGTCTAATATTATAGATAATACTACTATTTATATATATATAGTTTTAATACGTTTATTAGTAAATTCTAAGCTACTATCTATATTAAATTCTCTGATACGCTTATTATTATTATTATTATTATTATGATTAACTTCAGCCTTGAATTTATTAAAGGCTTTAGTAATAGACTCTACTATTTTATTTTATAATAATTTTCCCTATACGAAACGGGTATATTTATTAATAAATATTATAAACTACCTGTAGTAATAATAGGTTTTAGGACTTATAGGTCTATAAAGATCTAAGGCTATATAATCTAGATCTTTATTATATATTGATTTTTTATTCACCTTAGTAATAAACCTGCCCTTAAGGCAGGCTTTATAAGATGGAAGATTTATTATATTTATAGCCTTAGACTTATTCATAAAGTTATTATTTATTTCAGTATTATCTAAAAGATTTTTTATATATTTATAGCTTATATAACCTAGAAGGGTATTCCATAGTTTATATAAATCTTTATTATTATTATGAGTTATAGATTGCGTATAGAGTAATTTATTATTATTATTATTATTATTATTCCTCTTATTTAAGGGGGCTTTATAACCCTGATTTAAGGGTACTTTAAAGAAGAGGTTATTAAGCTTATAGCCCGTAGCTATAATACGATCTTTATATATATCATATAAAATAGGTTTCTCCTAAATAATAGAGGCTATACCTATGTTATTAAGACGACTTTAACTAAGTAAATTAATACCTAGTTTAGGTATATAATAGACGTCATTTAATATTATTTTATTATTATTAGGATAAATATCTAAATCTCCTTTTATAGAAGAAGTAACCTAGTTTTCTTTGCCCCACTTTATAGAGGTATTTGTATATTTTTTATTATATAAAAGAGTGTGGTTTTTAATTATATATATAGTAGCAGCAATATCGATATAAAATATAGTATTAATTTAGTTATAACGCCTTGATCCCAAATCCGTAGTTAAAATACTCTATTGAATCAAAGTACCTAAGGTTATATTATTAGTTATATTATTATTATAAGGGTTATTATATGATATATTTACGTTTTTAAACTCCTAATTCTTATCGGAGTCGTCAAGATCTATAAGATCCTCGTTTTAATTAATAGTTTGATCTATAGATATATAGGGGGTTCTTAAAGTATTATTATTGTTTTAATCTTCTATAACCCTTGAGGTAGTTATATTAACTTCTTGAGTAGTAGAAGTAGAAGATTTATTGTTTTTATTATTATTTTTATTTTTATTATTAGATTTATTATTGGATTTATTCCACTATGCTAGGGCCTTTTCAGGGTATAGAAAGGCATAGTTATCCTTAGTATAGCTAGTCTTCTTGCAGTTCTTATAGTAAAGACCCTTTTGTTTTTTCCAAGGTCTTTTAGTGACCTAATTTTTATTTTTATTATTAGTAGTAAGATTTACTGCTTTACCCTTACGTCTTAATTCGTCTAATAAGTTAGAGAATAGACTATTGAGCATATAGGTATCCTTATTAGCCCTAAGACCCTAAGTAATAGTAGTTATAAAACTATTATACTCTTCATCTAGGCTATTTAATATATATATTATAACTACCTAGTTAGGTAATTTAAGCTTATTATATACTAGGTTATCTATAAGTTCCTTTATTTTATTTATATATTCTTCTATAGAGTTAAAATTACTTAAAGAAGTATTAAATAACTCTTTATAAGTTAGGAACTTATCAGTAAACCCTATAGGTTTATATAGGTCTTTAAGGTATTTCTAAGCCTCGTAAGCTATTATATTATCTTTTATAACCCTTAGAGGCCTATTATTATAAAATAGCTATATATAGCTAAGAGCATTATTATATAAATTAATATTATTATTATCTATAGGCTTAGATAAGTCTATAGTTATTTCTTTACTAATAAGTAAGGCCTTAATATATATAGACCAGACTTTATAGTTATTAGATCCAGATAGCTTAGGAAGCTATACTTTCAAATCAGATATTATAACCTTAGAGTTTAATATATAGGCTCCAATATAGTATAGGCACAACAAAATAAGAGAGTTATATATCATATAGCTTAGTAGTATTAAATATAGCTTTATTATATAGGTTATTTTACTTAAACTTAGAGGTTATAGGTTTAACTCGTTATATTCATCCTCTTTTAGTCCTCTTTCGAAGGGCCTTTAGTAGTAGGCTCTTTAATAGTTAGGATAATAGATAGTATATAGCCTATATTAGGCCTTAATCATATTATAGTATAGATATAGGTAAACTAAGACCTATAGAGGCTTAGGGATAATTCGAATATATAATTAACTACAGCAAGGTTAAATAGTTTTATTAAAGTATTATCTCGCTTTAAAGGGGTAGGTATAGAGGTATAATTAAATAATTTAGGGTTCTAAATAGCTTCTTATAATAGATTTTAGTCTCGAAGCTAGTAAACTAGTCTAGCTAGTATCTCTAGCTCTAAATAGGGTATATAAAGGCTATATCTCCTAAAAGAATACCCTAAATAAGTAACCTTAAGGAAGAGAATAGGCTTAAGGTATTTATTATAGTATTAAGGAGGTTAGATAGGGGCGAGGTTCTTAAAAAGGTTTAAGCTAGGCTTATAACCTATAAGAATAGGTGTATAAGTAGTAAAGGGGACGCTAAGATAGCCTAAATAATAAAGATTTATAAGCTAAGTAATATTATAATAAATGCTAATAAATTTAAGCATAAGCAGGTATTTTTCCTAGAATAAATTAATTAAGAAATCTTTAATATTAATATTACTATTTCTAAGTTATAAATCCTACCCTTAATAAGTAAGGGGTAAGATATCCTAAAATATAGCTACTAAATAGCTAAATATTAAGCCTATTTAGCAGAATCGTGCTCAGATCACTATATAGTCCGTGCACTATGTTTATATATTTACAGCTATAAAGCTAAGGATTATAAAGATATATATATATATATATGTACAAGGTTATTAATATTATTAGAATTTATATAGAATTTTAAAGTATTTATTCTCTAAAGGAAATATTATTATAGTTATTATTTTATATTTTATAGTTATTAAAGTGTTATTAAAGAGATATTATATATATATAACACTATATATACTATAGTTATTTATTAAAGTTTATTTAAAGTTTATAATATTAGAATAGAAATATTAAGATATACCTTCGGTATTCTTAGAGTATATAGTAGTATAGTAGCCTATAGGCCTTCTTAAACCTATAAGGATTATAATTATACTTTAGCTTCTAAAAGGAGCGAGTTTTACTCTTTACTACTAGCTTTTAGAGCTCACTAGTAATAATAATTAGTACTTTTAGGTATATATAACGCTAGATCTTCTTTAGGAGGGTATAATAGGAGGAGAAGACTTTTGCCTACTACTAACCCTCTTTAGTAGTAGTTATAGCCTACTAGCTAGCTAAAATAGTATTAGCTTATTGAATATACTCTTAAGGTTACTAGTATAGTAGTAAACCTATATTTTAATACTAGTATAAGAGGACTTAATAATAGAAGTAATAATATAGCTAAAGTAGGAGTATTTATTAACCTAATAATTAATAAGTTTTTTATACTATAGTCTTAGCTAAGTATTAATTATATAGTTAATTATAGTAATAGAGAAACTAGCTTTCTAAAACTCCTTAAGCCTCTAGTAATAGGTATTAGCAATATAGCTTTAGAGGATTTTATTCTATGCGTTAAGGAAATTCTAGAACTTTAGGTGCTATATAATGCTACTATTAGGTTCTCTTATAGCTAGTAAGAAGTTTTTTTAAGTTTTTATTAGTATATTAAGATTAATATACTACTAGTAAAGTAAGCATAAGATAAAGTAAAATTTTAAGCTAGTATTAGGGATGTGAAGAAGTATTAACTTACGATCTATATATATAACTTTTAGTAGCGGAATATTTAACATCTATTAATAACTCTACTAGCGTATTAACTACTTACCTATAATCGCTCTCTTTTTTACTACTTAAAAAGTAGGAGATAACTTAAAAGGCGTGCTTACTATTAGTCGCGCTATAAATATTAAATAATAATATATTAAAGCAGTTAGTCTTATATATTAAATCTATTAATAATATATTGAAATACTAGTAGAGAAGATTAATACTACTATATAGCGTAATAAATAGCGTAATAAATAGCGTAGTAATATAGCTCTATTTATCCTAGAGGTAATAATACTAGTACTAATCTCTATTTTTAAGCTAACTAAAGAGCTACCTAACAGGGGTTTTACTACTATATTTAGCTTATTAATAAGTAACGAGAAGATTTAATATATTATAAGTAGTAGTGTTTTCTACTCTATAGGTATATAGGATTATTAATATCTATACTAGGCAGATCCCCTTATTCTATAGCTTTACTACCTTATCCCTATACTTAATAAGGGTCTTATAGCGATTTTTAATATATATAGAGGGGTTAAAAACTAGGTAGTTATAGTAGTTATAACTACTAGCTATAATAGGCTCAAAAACCTACTTATTAACTACCCTCTTAATTATAATTTGCTAGTAGTCGCTAGTATTGTAAGAAGAGGATTTTTACTTCTTTAATTAATAAGTAGAGGTAATAAGAGCCCTACTCTTAGCGCTATTATAACGCGCTGCGTAGGTATAAGTATAAACCTCGTAGTTACTTTTTATATAGAGTAATAATATTATAAATCTAGCCTTATATATAATCTTATTAAGGGGAGCGCGGGCGGTTATTCTAATAAGAAACTTATACTATTACCGCTTAACTTTAGTTATATTAGTAGTAGTAGGGTAGTAGGTATATTTATTATTATTATTAGTTAATGAGGCGTACTTAATCTTAACTTAGGATATTATAAGTAGTAATAAGTAGGCTTTAAATAACCTTAAATTAATAAAATATATTATAATACTAATAAACCATAGTAAGACTAATACTATCTTTTTTAGCAGGGCGCGCCCGCAAAAGTCTAATCACAGAGGTCAGAGCTTAGCTATGGCTAGACCAGGATGGGGTGCCGAATATCCTACCCCAAAAAATATAGCCGGGAGGAAAACACACAAATAAGATTGTGTGGACATGGACGGAATGGACCTCAAGTGTAAGAGCCGGGGGAGCGTCTGGTCCTCGCTTCGCGCATGAGGCATGTCATTGCAGTAGGCTAGTCTCTCTCTCTCGTACCCTTGTCAGTTGCTATACGTGATGACTCTTCCTCTTCTGTTTCCCTTATCCACTCGCGCGTCATTGGTAAAACTTTTGGTGGTCTGGTTGCCAATTGACCAGTGAAATCGACCGCGCAAAAGACAAACACCCAGCCAAAACCACGAATCATCCGCGCTCTTACCTGTGGGTGGCCAGCGCGCCCGGGGGGGAGTCGGGACTTGACGGACGTGGGAAAGAAAGAGTACCCCACAATCAGACATCGACCACCACGCTCTCGGCATGCATGTTGCATGCTAGCTACTGCGTCAAAGCCCACACCAGACGAAGGTCCTCTCTGAGGCCCGCCGTTACCTCAAGGGCCCTTGGTCGTTTGAGTGGTTCGGCGAACAGTTGAGAAGAAGAAGACGGGACGAGATATGCTGCAGCACCAACTGGCTTGAGAAACTACCAGACGCTCGACGGGGCTGACTGGCATTACACACACACACACACACACACACACACACACACACACACACACAACACCACCACCCACGATCATACACGCAACGACAGCCGCTTTACTTAAGCTTGACCGGGCAAGAGTGCGTATGTCTTCCCCGTCATGTCTATCATTGACTACTTGTTGACCTCGGTTCACCTATCCTTCATCCCATTATCGTCCGCCCTGTCAATTTGAACCCTCACAAACCAAGCAAGTCCAAGCTCTCTCTATCACTCTCACGCAGACACAGTTCAGAAGAAGGAGAATGCTACTTATCCGTCGTCTGTTCCTTCCCTTTCGCACATCCCATGCATCGCATCGCATCGCATCCACTCAAACCCACCCTTCCAGACGGGCCTCTTCCGTTCCCACAACCACACAAACGTTGACAAGACAACAAGCATACCATAGAGCGAAAGGCCACACACTGGCGGGATCGTCATTCGTGGTGGTCCACAAAAGCAACTGCGCAAAGCAAGCTCTCGAGTAAGTTCAACTCATTCCATCACCACTCATTCTCAGAACACCATCAGTCACAAAACAGAGCCCCAGGATCCTCGACCGTTGAACCCGGATACAACCCTTTGAACCCTCTTTTTGAAAGACACCGTCGACGGGGTTGTTCAAGCAGCCACGTTGTCGGTCAAGCAGAGGCAGAGAAGACGAGAAACCAAAAATCTCCTCCGCCGTCATCATTCAACACCACCACCCCTGGCAACTCTCAAAGACAAGGGTGGAGGGTTGGGGGGGGGGAAACAGCCACACGAAAACGACAAATCCACAGCCCACGTTTTCCGGGTTCTCCCAAGCTTGGTCCGTTCCATCTCAACGAACCCACATACCCATGGCGGCCGCCCCCCCCATGCGTTCCTCTTTTTTGTTGTTAATCCCAGCCTCAAAAATTCAGTATGGACCTTCAAGACGCACACCATTGACTTCCTCTCACCGACTCGTTCCTCCGCAAGTAAAAGTTCGCACCAGATCCCAAACCCATGGTACATTATTATCGAAAGTTTTGCCAAAACCCGGAAATCCCATGCAACGTGGCTGGCCAGGACCCGTGCTGTAAGGGTCCCGTTATGACTGACACCCGCTAAGCGCTCCGTAATATATCACCCTGGCCGCCGGCGCGGTTGCTCTTCTTGCTTCACCTACACTTTGGTGGACAACCCTAACCAAGAGATTCCAACGTCTTTCCTGAAAATTTTCTTGGGAGCTGGTCACACAGGATGCCATGGTAACCGGCATATCTGTCTTTTTACTCCCATACCAGAGTGGCCGGTTCAAGTTTTGGGCTCTCACCGTAAAAATTATTCAGACAAGTGTGACTGGGGGATTTATTTTGATGTCGTGGCACAGAGTCGAATTGGGCCTTGTGAGTTCCCATAGGTTGGTTGGCAACTGTGTCCATTTTACCATCAGTAGGCCTACTGAGACTGGACACAAGGGACTGATTTCGTCATGGGTTGGAAAGAAAATCCCACCGGGTTTTGAAATGCATGTCTGCCCGGGGACGAATTTGGTCAAAAGTGGAATTTCAGGTGTCTTACTACTTTTGTGCGAATGCTGGGGTATCAAAACTACACGAGAGCCCAGATTCCACCATCTGCTCTGGTTTGATCTGATCCACTAATGGACGGTCCACGTTGCCTCGCCTGCCTTCTCGCACGCAGTCGCACGCAGCTGGCGAGCGAGTCGTCTCAAATGTCATTGTAAAGCCAAGGGATTGCGCGATTCGTCAGACCCTTCCACCCAACCAAAAGGCGAGGCTGCCCACCCTCGCCGTTCTGTATCATCTGGTTTCCCGCCATGTCAAGTCGTACAGTCGTTGCATATGTTGCTTTTTCCGGCCCACGACGATGTCGGTCCCTTTCCCGTAGCAAACTCCTTCCACACGCTGCCGCTCGCGAAACACCACGCCAACGTCGCCGTCGCGCCACAGCCAATCACTCAGATCGTTCAATCCTGCCTCCCACCGCGTCTGTTCTTACCCCTGCGGCGTCCAGCAGGGGCCCCACCGTTCTGATGATGCGAAGGACCCGCAGGCGCATTGCCCGGCTGTCTGGTCCTCGGCTTCTTCGCGTTCGGTCCCGGTCCGTTGGGAGGTGGGGCAACGCTGTGGTATCCGTGTTGCGAAACTGGAGGTTTGGGAGGCAAACCACTCCGTCCAGCACCATTATTGGGATGTGGCGGACGCGACTGGTTGTTGTAGCTCTTGGACATGCGCGAGTACGAACCACCTGGTGGCGGTCCAGGAGGGAGACGAGGCTGCGCTGACCACCCACCTCTTTGCTGCCCACGTCCGTTCTGCTGAGGCTGCGACTGCTGTCCTCCAAGGTTGCCGAGTTGGATGTTGGTCGACATCTGGATATTTCCGCGTGGAGCACGCGGCTTGACCTTTTTGCCCAGGAACTCGCCCTCTTCCGATCCGTCACTATCGGCGTAGAAGATGTGATTTCGACTGGCCAATGCACCTTTGATGTGAAGCTGGGGCGGTTTGGGTACACTCGAAAAGTCGCTGATCGGCCCCTCGGTTGCGTTCTTGTCGAAGTAGAGGTCTCTGTTCTTGAGCGACCACGTTTGGCTGCGCAGGCCATCGCCGCGGAGTGCGCAGTCAGAATCGTAGTGTCCTTCCGAGCCGCACCTCCCACAGAAAGCAGGAAGCACGTTGACCTTCTTTATCATGCCCCTTCTAGGCCTGTAGGAGCGCCAGAGTGCTTCGCAGTCTTTTTCGTCATGAGTCAAAGAGCCACATGTCGCGCACTCCGCTCCCTCCTCATCCAGGTGAATGAGCTTTTCTGCGCATTGTGCTTTGCTATGACCCAGCTGGCGACACTTAGTACACCTTTCACGCGTCGGGCAGTTCCAGGAGAAGTGGCCGTCGGCCTCACAGAACTTGCAGGCCGTTCTAGGACATTCAGTTGAGGTGTGGCCGGGAGTAGCGCAGTAGATGCAGATGCACTCGTTGTCGGCAAGTCCAGGAAAGTACTTGCGCTGCTCGGCCAAGTCATCCTCTTCGCTCAGTAAGACTGGGCCGCGTCGTCCGCTCTCGCCCATCTCGTCGTCAATTACATCCTCCGACTCTTCGTTGGTTTCGCGTGAAAGTTGGGATATTCCTTCCCGCGGATCCGATTGAGCCGTGTTCTGTGCTACAGTTTGTGCGTTGGCAGGCGTGGTTGTGCCGGAAGGTGGTGCAACTTCCTGTTCGTCGTCGTCGTCGTCCTCGTCGTCGATGATCATGGGAGAATCTTCCGTTCCGGTGCCTGCGCTCGTCAGGTAGTCGTCATTCTTCAGTATCGTCGCCAAGTTGACCGCCATATCGTTCTTTGTCTGAGGTTTCCGGGCCTCAGCTGCAGCGACTCCTCTGTGCTTGTTTTTTGACCAATGCGCGCGTTTGGCGATGTACTCCTGCAGCGCGGCGACGACAATGTCGGCGTTGAGTTGATTCTCCTGATCGATGTTGCGGCTGATAAAAGACTGACAGAAGCTCTTGAACTTGGACTTCCAGACGCCGCTACCAAGGTTGTTGCCCTTGGGCGACAAGATATTCTTCTTGCTGGGTAGGAAAAACGTGAGGCCGGCAAAGTACACAAAAGCGTCCTGAGCTTTTTTGTTTTCCCGGGCCTCCAGTTCCCGTTTCTCTTGCCTGCGCTCCGCTCGGGTTGGTTTTACGGTTTTTGGAGGCTTGTTTGTAGGAGCAACCGGCTGGGAGGCTTGGGAAGGTGCAGCCTCCGTCGCAGGTGCTGGATCGGCCTGGGCAGGCGTTTCCTCCCTCGAACCCGTCTTTACGGACACTGCCGCAGCCCTCGCGGTCCCTCCAAGTGATGTCCGAATTTGGGATGTGATGCCTTGGTTCCATCCGACCTGACCACAAGTTCCAGTCCCGTTCACTGCCGCCGACGTTGATCGCGTCGTCCGCCTGCTGTCCGCATTGGGCTCTTTTTTGGCCTCGCCCGCAAGCCGTTCACTGTCTTCGCCGTGTTCTCCGCCGCCCATGTCATGAGATCCAGATTCGGGTGCATCGGATACCTCACCATCCTCCTCCAACTCGCCCTCCTCAGGACGTTCCTTATTCTCCACATCGTCCACGACCTCTTTCTTACCTGCCTCGTCTGTCTTTGTCCTCTTTGTTTCAGGCTCTGCTGACTGTGCCTGCTGAGGCTCCGATGCGTTGGGCTCAGCGTCTTGCTGCATATCCTCCAATGAACGCTTTTTGGACGACTGCCGCGTTGCTATCATCTTGACGGTCTCTTCCACTATTTCGGGCAGCGCTGTTGCCTGTGTTTCTTCTGATGCCTCCATGAAACGAGATAAGGCTGTGACGACGTAGGTTTTGTGAGGTATGAGAGACTCAGTGACAAAGTCCCCGCGACTTTGGAAATGCCGACTTCCAGCTCTTGACAATACTCAATGAGGATACAAAAGTATCCCCCGGCAGAGAATTGAACAAGCGATTCCTCGACACTTCACACGGGTGATTGACGGCTCTCGGATACAGACACGCCAACGTCGCGGTACTGATTGCGTCAATCTCATGCGCGATACTCAACGTCCCTCTGCTCTGTCAAAAAATTATATGCAGGTATCCAGTTTTGCTCGACGTCACAAACTGAGGTAGGTCTCGTAGCCGAGGTTTAGCCGTTCCAATCCCGGCCGGCTGCGCTTGGCTGCGTCTCTGAGGCTCTGAGCCGTTGCTCGCCCACTCTGCTGGAACCAAACTTTCAAGGTGCGGGCTTCTTCACAGTGTGAACTGCGGCACGTCCGACTCATGTTCTGGGGCCAGGGCACTTACGGCATGTGTTGAGCAACTGAGGCGATGTCGCTTCCACTGGGTAAGATGGGACGCAGAAGCGAAAGTGAAGACTTCTAGAATCGGCATTATTGGACCTATGAAATTCCATCTAATTACAAACCCGCCAGCGCGCAACCCGCAAAGTAAGGTCGTAGTGAAATCAGCATCCTTGTGGTCGGAGATGAGGCTCGATCTTTGGTCCTGAAAGGTAGGCCGAGCGTCAAAAATTTGTAGCATCTGGGGGCCCAGACTGGTCGCAGGGATTGGGGGAAAGGGAAGAAACGGTGTGCCGCGTGCGACAGAGGCTGACAGCTGACGGGCAGATCGTGGCCTCCCGTTGTCTTTGGGCCCGAGACGCGCGATGAAGTCCCGCGGTATCGCACCGACTGATTCTCTTCTCCAGTGTGACCACCTACAGAAGGACATGGGCAGCTCGATTGACACCGGCAGACCATAGACGGGGCTTGGTACGAATTGGGAAACATACTTTCTGACAAGTCATCGTCGATACTTGGTACAGATTAACCCCGGTTTCGGTGAGATATCCCGGAACTGCCAGGACTTTCCACGCATCCCACGCAACGCAACGAACCATTGCATCCAATACTTATCGCACAGCCCAGTTTGTGGAGAACTGAGCGACGAACTTAGCCCACCTCCTTTCATTACTTCAGTAGGCAAGGAGCAAGATGGTGGGAAGGACAAGCAACACCGTACGTCTTTGAAGGACATATTACGGAGTACGAAAATTGGCTCTGCCGTCCACGACAACGCCAGTCTATTTGGTGTATTGTCCCTCCGTACATCTTGATGCATCGTTTGTCCTATGTGGTGAGATACAAGATGTTGGATGATGGCTAACATGGCGTGGATATTCTCAATATCTGATCGAATTGGCCTGTTTCCTGACCATTCTAAGCGTGCCTACCTCAGGCTTTGAACTAACTTGGCTTCTGGTCAGCAGCTGGTGCCATGTTCAAGCTGCGCAGGCGTGCTGAGGGTCGATCCAACGGTTACAAACTCAGGTTGTTGGTGCATTTCTGAGTTTCTTGCCAACCTGGTAGTGTCCCGTCCGGCAAGCCGCTTCAGCAGCGTCAGCCATTTTGGCTTTCGCTCGCCGAGTGTCTGAAAAGGGGCATCTTCCCAGCGGACTTCGATCAGGGAGACCCCTTCCTGTCCTCCAGCTCGCCAACAGGGGCATAGCGATCTCACGCCGCCAGGTGCTCCCGTCCTGCCGGTAATGCAGCACTGCAGCGCGCAGCACTGCACAGCCAGGCAGCCCGCCCGAAAGCTAGGCGCAGGGTACATTACAGTACGGATACCTGTGCGACAGAAAAGTGGCATATGGATTACGCTGGTCTGAGCCGTCCGTCTGACTGTGCTTGGCTTGTTTCTCGGTCGTCGATTGCCAGTGCCCTTTCCGGCTCGCGGGTTTCAGCCTGTACTTTGCTTTGCCTTGAATTGCATTTGCTTCTGCTTCTGCTTCTGCTTCTGCTTCAGCGTTTGTTTTTGGTTGAACATTTAGGTGGACTTGGAACAGAAGGCGGGTGACGCGTGATGTGCTGCGCTAGGCGCATCTGGACGACGAACGTCAGTCAAGATAAAATGCCTCCTGTATGCGATCGGAGGGCCTTCGTTTCTTTTGTGCGGTTGGAGTGATATGGTCGGGTAGGCCAGCCGGTTTCGTTGTTTCGGCGACGACAAGGTAAGGTTGGTCAGTCAGTAACGTAGGTGTTGCAGTTGGTACGGGTGCCTCAGTAAGGGATGGATTGAGGCCGCGGATCGCCTGCCGATGCCCTTTCCTTCTCATTGAGTCCGGGTTGACTCCTCTCGGCTCGGCTCCTGCCAGTGCATCTGCACTGTACCTACCTACTTTCAATTCAGCGCTAGCCCTGAAGTTGGGTGGTCCCCTGAACGACCCGACTGAATTGTGGATCCACGTCTGCTCTTCGTGTCGCTCTGCTTGCTGGTAGACCTTAAGGTACCTACCTAGGGTACCTGGAAGTAAGGTAACTTAGTAGGTACAGGTACCTTAACTAGGTAGGATACAGTAGAGGTCTTGCCTTGCCTTCCATTGGCCGGGGTCGGAGGTCGGAGTGGGTCGAATTGTTCAATGCTGCCCTGTCCTGAGGTGCAGCTGCGTACAGGTCCGTGTCGGGGTCCAGTCGTCTCCTCTCCTATACCCCGTCCCTGTCGGGTCCCTCTGCTATGAATATCTCATAGAAAATATCCCGTGTCTCCTTCATCCCATTGCTAAGTAGCCAGTTACGACGACGGCATCCCCAACGTTTACAGACACCACCCAACGCTCTCTTCGATTGTCTCGACGACGGCCTTTTCTTCTCCTCTCGCTTCCATCAATTACTACACAACAACGACAACTTCGACCATCGCCTTCCGCATCGCGAATTGCTTGCCGAACCCCGTGACATCATCAAGGGGCTGCCAGCAAACCCATCACCACAGTCACACCCCGTATCCAGCATCATCTGGACAAACAACTACGGTCCCCGAACGGCCCGCACGCACGCAATTCTTCTCGCCCAGTCTACATTTTCTTCAAAACAACAATCGGTCGCCCCCCGATCCCCCTTCAACACCGCCAAACTGTCTTCCCCAATTCTTCTCTCTCGCACCGTCTCGTACGACGCGGCCACTAACCCTCCTCCGCGAAGTGGCAGCGGATCGTACAGAACGATGGCGGATACCGGTGCCCGCAGAAGGAGATCTAGCAGCATTCTTCAGGTCCATTATGAGCCGCCCGAGACCCTCGAGCAAATCAGCGATCAGGCTGTTGTGCCCAACTTGAACGCAAATTGGGTCAATGCCAAAGGTGAGGACCCCGCGTACAGCTCCCCCTCGCTACATTGTGTCGCGTGCCTATCCCTAGCAACCCGTGAAATTGACATTAGCAATCTCAGGTGCCTGGACCATCCACTTCGTCCTCATCCTCTGCCTAAAGATCTTTTACGACATCATGCCTGGCGTGTCGCAGGAGACGTCATGGACCCTGACCAATATCTCGTACATGTTCGGATCCTACATCATGTTCCATTATGTCCGCGGCGTACCATTCGAGTTCAACGGTGGTGCTTTTGACAATCTCAACATGTGGGAGCAAATCGACGACGGTGCCCAGTACACACCCGCCAAAAAATTCTTGCTTAGCGTGCCCATTGTGCTGTTCCTGCTTAGCACGCACTACACCCATTACGACCTGGCCTACTTCATCATCAACTTCATGGCTGTTCTAGGAGTGGTTATCCCGAAGCTGCCTTTTGTACATTTCTCCCTGCCTTGACCGAAAGGGTTCTCCAAGCTGACATCAAGCGCAGAGTCACCGAATGCGATTCGGCCTCTTCTCTGGCGAATCCGACGATTGAGCTGCATGATAAGACGGCGTTTTGGGGCTGGGTTGTGTATTTGTCCGTGCGAACGGAAAAAGAAACAGATTGGAGTCGAGTGAAGGCATACGTAGCGAAGCATGGTCCGAGAACGGAACGGAACATTCAGGGTTGAGCGTTAAGGGTAGCGCAGGAGCACGGGAGCCTGAGAGCAACAGACACGAGACATTTCGACTGCGTCGAGAAGTTCGTCAAGGTGTCTTAATCACCACTTTTATCGTGTTCGAGTCAAAACAACAAGGTGGCTTGCAGTGTTGCACGAGCTCGGCGTGTCAGAGAGATCCCCATACGATGCCTCATTCTGCGAGGAGCATTTATCATCAAGAAAAACGAATATCGAAATGGCGGACGAGCAATTTACGCGAAGAACCAAAAATACAAGTCTACGCCACGTTTACCCGATTTCATCAATACTCAAGTACACAGGTTTAGAGTCCGGCTGCCGTTAAGGGGCGTGGATTTTTAGTAAGGCCCATGAACGACGGCCGAGTCTTTCGTGCAAGCATCCTATTGTCTTCCCCTGTACTAAGCTCGATGTGTCTTGCAGGATGAGTCTTGCCGCGGATTCACCTGCGCTGTCCAGGTAAGCAAGCCGCAGCCCACCCTACGGGTTCTTGATACTCGAAAACTTTGACATGCAGCCATGGAACTCCACAAAGCCATCAAGACGAAGACGGTGAGGGAATCAGAAGTTTCCTGCATAAACTTCGATAGACAGAACCCTACACTCTTCCGTTCGCCCGATCCGGAGTCAAGCTTCCTGCTGATGGCTTCTAGCCTCCGCGCACACGGCGACACTCAACATATCCAACAATATGCAGGCCATCACGGCGGGGCAGATTATTTCGAGCTGTAAAACTTGAACAGAAAGAGTTATAAGATGGGCAATCAAGACTCCCAAAATCGTCTTTCCCACCATCTCTCATCCATCAATCAGTCACTCGCTCACACAGTTAGGCGGGAACCTATCGCTTCAGTCAATCGTTTCGAAATTCCACAATCATTTCTTAAGATCTCAACAGAATGAAGGTGACCGCTGCTGCTGCCGCCATGGCAGTCCTCTCTGGATTCGTAGAGGCCCAAACCATCCTGCCCCCGATCCAGGGACCGGAGGTCGTCCCAGCCCCGCTCAACCCGGACCCCCTCGGCCCCGTCGACCCCTTCCCGTTCCCAAGCGGCCCCGACTTCCCCGCTCCTCCCGTTGACACGCCGGTCACCCGCGCGACGCTTATCCTCCCGCCCCCGCTCGTCATCAGCCCAACCTCCATCACTCGCACCGAGACTCGAATCATCACATCCAGCGGCCAGATAATTACTGTCACCCACAAGGTGACCCTGCCCTGCATCACTTCGACCTCGAAGCCAATCACAACTCCTTACACCACCTCCAAGAAGACGACCACTCCCTGCACAACATTGAAGAAGTCTACGACTACTCCTTGCACCACTTCTAAGAAGCCCACGACTACTCCCTGCGCCACTTCTAAGAAGCCTACGACTACTCCCTGCACTACTTTCAAGAAGCCCACAACTACTCCCTGTACTACTTCCAAGAAGCCTACTACTACTCCCTGCACGACATTGAAGAAGTCTACTACCCTTCCCTACACGACATTGAAGAAGTCTACGACTACTCCTTGCACCACTTCTAAGAAGCCCATAACTACTCCCTGCGCCACTTCTAAGAAGCCTACGACTACTCCCTGCACTACTTCCAAGAAGCCCACAACTACTCCCTGTACTACTTCCAAGAAGCCTACTACTACTCCCTGCACGACATTGAAGAAGTCTATAACTACTCCCTGTACCACTTCTAAGAAGCCGACGACTACTCCCTGCACTACTTCCAAGAAGCCGACAACCACCCCGTGTACTACTTCAAAGCCTAAGACTACTGAGCCCTGCAGGACCTTAAAGACGATCACCAAGCCGAAGACGTCCACCAAGCCTAAGATGACAGCTTGCTCCACGTCATCTAAGAAAATCATCACCAGCGCCAAGCACCACAACACCACCAAGCCCTGCGCGACGGTGACCCACGTTCGCAGCAGCTCAGGCACTAAGCATCCCCCCCCTATTACTACCACCTCTATCAGACGACACCGCACCACCACGGTAGTCGTCTCTTCTCAGAAGGGCACTCCGACCCCCCCGGCTTCTACCCCATGCCCTACTGTCACTGTTCCACGCTACCACAACACCACTGTCACCAGAGGCGGCGGTATGCCCACTGCTCCAGTTCAACCTCCCGCTCAACCTCCCGCTCAGCCTCCCGCCCAGCCGCCTGCTCAACCTCCCGCTCAACCTCCCGCCCAGCCGCCTGCTCAGCCTCCCGCTCAGCCGCCTGCTCAACCTCCCGCCCAGCCGCCTGCTCAGCCTCCCGCCCAGCCGCCTGCTCAACCTCCCGCTCAATCTCCCGCCCAGCCGCCTGCTCAACCTCCTGCCCAGCCTCCCGCCAGCAACCCAAGCAGAGTTGCCACCGCCGGCAGCAGCAACCTCCAGGCACCGTTGACCCTGGTAGCCGTCATCGCCGTGGGCTACGCTCTTCTTTGAGCGCCATATTCAGCTGGAAGGGAATCATCTCATGGTTCTACCTACCATTCTGCTTGGAAGAGGGGGGCCCCCAAGGTAAAGAATAACGACTTCGACACCGCCTTTACTCTAACCCCTCCTCTGTTGGCAGATGCTTGATACCGAGTCCAACTGTGTAATGGTCGCTGTTCAAGACAAAAAGGAGAGATTATATGTTTTGCGGTGGAATCTAATGGTGAATACTGAAACTCGTTTTAATAGATGTGAATTTCTAGCATCAATATAACTTTGGCCTTCACATGTGAACATTACGTGATGATGAAGTTATGTCGAAGTGATAACCACATTATGTACCTTTATATAGAACAGTTCGTCAATTCCTCTCTGACTGTTTTGACTCGACGTCACAGGCCATCCTCGCAAGTGCCCCTCCTTCCCGAAACGGGCAAGTCCTGCAATACGCAAAAATGTTAGTCGGGCACTGTTAACTCCGTCCCAACTTCGGTATCCGAACTCTGATATCCGCAGCCGGGCAGCAAAAGCATGCTTGCCTTGCAAGATAAGCTCCTGCGCAGGCGGCTGTCAGAAACGCGTGGATTTGTGAGTCAAATGCGTTGGGTGTTCAAGCTGGTTCAGACCGAGCTACGCCATCATCGCGCACTCTTTTAGACAAGACGCAGTGGGGAGGTTTTTGGTTTCTCCCCCTCAGCGACAGGATCCAAATTGTTGGTCGGCGGATGTCATGAAAAAGGGAGTTAATCCGCGAGCCGAAGCTCGGTCGATGCTACGACGATGATCAAGTCTGGTGAGCCTCCAAATTTACCTGGGCGAGGTAATCCCCATCGTTTGCCGGGAAGAGAACACGGCAGACAGCTGTTGACTGGAGATGGACTTATTGGCGGGGTGATTGCGCAACCGGGATCGGGGGCGGGGCAAGTAGCAGCGGACGTTCGCTCGGCACCTCGCACCGAGCGGGGGTTTCTGCAAGGATGGTGACAACCAAGATCCGAGTCTGCGACGTTTCTGGGCGATGAAGGTGATATGGTTTTAGTCAGGTATCGAAACTTCACATTTCATACAAAAACGGCCTTTCGTCTCTTGGCCATCTTGGGAAGAGATCATCTCAGCACTCTATAAGTTCAACTCCGAGGTTATAGGTAACGCCGTTTGCTTCCCTATCCCCGGATGAACGATCGCCCACAACCGATGAGTTCCCTTTGCTCCTCGACTCAGGCATCCGAGTCTTACAGCTGTACCAGCTGATAACATAATTTTTCGACGCAGCAAAGGCCCATCGTTTCGAAAATGAAGTCCTCCGTCTCGGTGCTCTACCCCAACGAGCAAGTCTCGCGCAAGGTGACGGAGTACGCGGAGAGCAGTTCCACACCGCTGCCCGCGCACATAGTGGCGTATCATGACCAAATCGACGCCACGCAGCCCGAGACTTCGATGCTCATGATCAGCAATTTCCAGGCGCAGAACCACATCTGGCTTGCCAAGTTGATCGGGGCCAAGAGGGGTGAGTCTCGCCATTTCCCAGTATCAGTTATGAAGAACGATGTGAAACGGTCTTGATTGCTCCTCATGTCTGGGAATCACGTCTGGCATCTGCCTCTTTTCCACAATAGGGCACAGGTTCCCAAATGCGTTTACAAAGTTGACGACGCCCACATGAAGCTAATGGCCCGAATGTTATGAGCTCGGATTTCCCTCTGCAAGATCAGATAGCTTTCATTCCGAAAGCGCTTTACCAACATTTCATAGTCCTCGAAATCGGAGTCTATGTAGGCTACTCCGGCATGGTCTGGTCTCATGCCGTCGGCCCCTCGGGCACCGTAACAGGCCTCGAATTCGATCCAAAGTACGCAAAACAAGCCGCAGAAGCATGGGACGCCAACGGCATAAAAAACGCCTCTGTCATCGTCGGCGACGCTCTTCAGACGTACGTCTCATTTAGTTCCTGATACGGGTTCCAATCATGCCCCTTCTGCCACATCTCCAGATGTGACTTTCTCGTTGTAGCATGAACAAACACACAAACTAAACACCCACCCACAGTCTACCAACCCTACAACCAGACGAGCCCTACGACCTCATCTTTATAGACGCCCAGAAGTCAGGCTACCCGTCGTATCTCTCAACAATTCTCTCCTCGTCACCCGCGTCTGGCGGCAAGCGCCTCCTGCGCGCCGGCGGCATGATTGTCGCAGACAACGTCCTCCGCCGCGGCATCGTGGCCGACGACTCGGACGGAAACCCGTGGGTGCAGCGCGAGAAGGGGGAGAGGGCGGCGTACTGGAGGTCGGAGGACGTGGAGAAACTGAGAGAATTCAACAGGACCGTGAGGGAGAGCGATAGGTTGGATAGTTGGCTGATGCCGCTGTACGACGGTGTTCATCTTGCTCGCTTGGTTGATTAAGTTTGCTATCCAAGAATGGAATGAGTACCTATGCGATTTTGGATGAGGAGAGCATCATTTATTCTGAGGTGCTCGAGAAATCAGATTCCAAAGGGTTTAGGATGGAAAAGACGATACTCGCCTCTACACTGACAATCTCAAAACGATACTTCAAATATGTTTTGATGAGACCATCTCAGGCAACAACGTATAACATGGGCTTTCATATCCATCCAAACAATGAAACATTTGAGTTCGTCATGTGTCTAACCTTTTAGTCGTGCGCACAACTCATTGAACCTTCTCGATGAACAATGGACTTCAAAGACCTTGTTCATTAACAAGTTCACAAAGTTACGTATGAAAACACCAGAGCTGTCTTCTTCCCATAGAAACACTGTTTGTGCGGGTAGACGTGATAAACCCGTCTCGAAGAGTACACGACTGAGGCATTCACTCAGCTTGACGCCGTTGGCACCATATTTCATTATCAACAACATTATCGACAAAACTCAGACTCGCCCGCCTCTCTTTCACAATTCTCTCGAGATGAAATCGCACCGCCATCCTCGAAGAATCCCTTGTCCTTGAACAATCACAATGCTCTTGTGCATTCTTCCAAAGACAACTCACAAAGGCATGTCAATGTTCACCAACAACTCCCCCGTCCCCTCATCCAACCTCATCTATAAACACCACTTCCCAGGAGAACCATGACATTCACAGTGGGACCAAGATGTCAACAGACGCAGACAACAACACAAAGTCCACGAACTCACAGAAGGGTGTCGATTATAACCAAAACACACACACAGAGAGAGAGACAGCATGCGATGTGCACCGCCGAAAACATCTACTACACGACCTGCGGCTGCTTCTCGGGCCACCGTGTCACCTGGCCGTGCCCAAAGTCCACCACCCTCAGCCCCCGGAGCGGCGGCACCAGCTGTCCCGACATCAGGGCCGAGGGCGTCTTCCGCAAGCAGGGCAAGTGCCTCCCGTGCCGGCGGCGAGACTGGCAGCAAAGGATCATCCTCGCACAGGCTGCTATATGCGGAGACGGTAGGCTCCCGCTCACCGGTGACGTTATCAACGATAGGCTCATGGCTCTTAGCGAGATGATGCGTCGCGTCGTGGAACGGTCCAAGACTAGGCAGGAGGCGAACAACACTAATCCCGGGCAAGCCAAAGAGCTTTCCGAGGAGGGGAAAGGGATGGAGAGGAAGTCTGATGGGGAGAAGAGTGTAAGTGATGTTGCTGACAAAAGTTCGCTACTAATTAGGACCAATGGAGAGAAGACCGCTGAGGACTGTTTTCAGAGGGACAGTACCTCGTGGCATCAAATGTAAGTACGAACCCCCGCCGGCGGCGTGCAGGCCAGTACAACAATACGAAGTGAAAAAGCGTGCTTCCCAACATCGTTGAGATCTACGGCTGGGCCCGTTTGATGTCGACAGATGACCCTGCCATCCATTTTCATGATTGGGCGAGGAGACGAAAGAACACCTTCGAACACGAAATGAGCCTACGACAATGATACCGCAGAAGCAAGCTGCCGGGCTCCACAATCTTGCGGGGAAAACAAAACGCAGAACATCTAGAACAAACCACTTTGTAACACGACATGTCATGATCTTCCACCACTTCCAGAAAAGAGACGGTAGGAAGCCAGGCCGCATGGAGCCGGCCGGAAGGTACATTTCACCGGTATGATTTGACCGACACACCGCACAAAACCGCAGCGGTTCCAAGGGTGGCTTCGTTTCAGAGTTGCTGATATTCGAGCCAAATTCAACGACGTGCCGCATGCACTCGGCTCCTGCAGCCGCACGTTTAGCATCATGCAGATACCAAGCAGTAAAATTTTGACTGGCTGCCCACGTCTTCTGCCTGCAATGTATATCAAAAGACTTAGCTTCTGGGCTCTTCCGTTGCACCAGGTGCAGTGTGATAGGTGTAGAGCTGCGCGTTCAATGCACGAGGCCAAAAAGAACTACACTGTTTGCTTGTGGGGTTGACTCGGCCGCCGCCACCACCAAAAGTCGCAGTTTGTGTTAGCGCTTTCGGAATGTGTAAATTGTAAGGGCCTAACTGCCAACGCCACATGCACCGTTTGCAAGCTCGAGAGAATGGACAGATTGAGCAGGGGCGATGGCGGAAGGGTGATTGGTCTCGAACAAACGTGCCCGAGGCCTTGCCGTTGACAAAGTGAGCCCGTCAACGTGGTGTATTCAGTCGTGGGCATTTTTGGCGACGAGACGGCGAACGGCCTGGTAGAAGATGAAAGCAGCTAATCGCCTTTCGTTTCTTCCAAAAGGTCTCCTTTGCCAGGGTGCTGGTTTGTGTGACGATATCCGGCAGTCAGCCGTCCGTTCCTTGGACCAGATGAGGTTCGGGAATTCCTGTCCTCGGGGGATACAGCTTTGAGCGGTTGGTCATGCTGATGTCTGTGTGAGCGCGTCCAATAGTCAATGGTAAGTGTGACCGTGGATGTTGAGAAATTGCCCAAAGCGTTTCTATAGTGCCGAATCGATAATACTATTGACTGACTAGCTCGACATCTGAAGTTGGCAAGACGCAAGAGATCTAGATTTCTCCACTGCCCCCCGCGCAGCCTCATCTTTTGACGGCTGTCTTGCACCCTTGCAAGAGCAGTTTCTTTACCAGAGTGTGAAAAATGCATCCTACTTGACCAGGGCCGGCACTGTGGCGTAGCCTGGTGTTTGCAAAGACGACTCAACTCCTCTGAAACCTGAGCATTTGAGCAAGGGGCAAGTGTCGGCTGGGGGAGACGGGATGATAACGGTGCCGTTGTCGTTGAGCAGGTTTGTCTCCTTTATTCGCATCAGAATGACACCCTGCTGGGGCCGGATACGGATGACGAGCTGCGAGATGCGGCAGAAAATGTTCAGAATTAGTGACCGATGACAATTGCTCAGGGTTGGAGAGAAAATCAAGCATCCCTGTATCTCATCGATCGGCCGGAGTTGAAAGTATGACGTTGGCGAAGTCCATGAGCCAGCCATGCAGGCTAATTTGGGCAAACATGCGAAAAGGCGACGAAGCCATCGTTTGATTCCTTGCGCGGTTTGCAGAATTACCAAATTGCAAGCTTGCAGCATCAGGAATGCCTGACCATAAGGCATTCCGTATGCAAATGTGTATCCACTCGGCAGCGACGGGAAAGTCCTGTTTGCCCAAAGTCTGCATCAAGCCAACAGGACATGGACCGAACGGGGAATGAAAAGCCAGATAGACGCATTTGTGCTTCTGCTGACGCCTGATTTTTCGAGCAAACAATCCTGAATGGTGGTGATATGAGCTTTTTCCCAAGGAGAGGATAACCGTGGAACTCGGCTGGTTTCCATGTCAAAGATCTCGACGATACTGTGACATTCTTTTCTTGCTGATTGTAAATTGTCATGTAGAGCTCGAAAGACTTCCAGACCTGTTCTAACGGCCGCCTGTGCGATGCTGTGGCCAACGAGCAGCGAGTTTTTGGAGACCGTTTGCTGACGGAGTATATCACGTGGGTGTACCCGGCCAGCCCCGACACAAGTTCGGTTTAACATCCGCAGCATATGACGGCGACCTGACCGAAGGTCGGGATGCGCTCAATGAAAAGCTATGGAGCAAGTCGTTGTGCTATTGCGTTTGTCGCACGATATGCCGAACAGCAGAGATAACCTTGATGACGGAAAAACATGACGAAATAGCCTGAGAAATCTCAGTTGTGTCAGCCGCAGATTCGAACCTGAATATGAAGCAATGGCTTGTACAAGACGGATTGATCACGCAGGCTTTGATCAAGCCGCCCTATGCCCCTCTAGGCTCAGGCACCCTCTTGTCCCGTGCTCAAGATCGCGAAAGGGCCAAGGTAACACAGGCGCTCACTGTACTTCGGGAGGTGATGCAAAAAGCCAGGCACCGTCTTCTACAGAGGCGAACACTTCGGACGGGTCACCGAATAGCAAAACAGCGCGTACGCCACAGGTAAGCCCACAAGAAAAGAGCTGGCGCAGTCTAGTACTTCGGTTCAAGGCAGCCCGGTGCTGGCTGAAAAGCCTCAAACAGAGCAACTGCTGGCCATGCCTAGAATGGACTTAGATCTCGAATTAGAGCAGCCTCGTGTGCTGAGGCGGAGCTGCATATCGTCATGTCATTGACGACATGATGTGTGGTGAGCGACCCAGACTTTAATAACAAACGATGTTCTGGAGAGTCTGGGGGTCTGACCGGGCGCATCCATAGCCCCGCCAGATCAGTCCATTAAAGACTTATTGGAGAATTTTGGAGGTGAGTAGGCTACGCCGACAGGTTAATTGCTATGGTTCCAGTTTGTGGAGGAATAAGTCTCACACAAACTCGTCGCGCAACGTTATGACTGGCTGGGCCCATTTGTCTCTTGAGTGCTTTCGCGTGCCAAGTTGCGCAGCTTGCGTCAGCTTGAGTGTTGGAGCTGCTCAGCGCTGAGCTGTCGCTCAGAGCTCGCCACCTGTTCGCCAACACAGCATCGGCGTGCTGAGGAACGCCAAGTCCGCGCGGAGAACGACGTTGCGTCCTCCAATGTAGGTAGAGATTCTGACAGCAGACGACATGTCGACATTGTTGTGCCAAATGCTATCGCTTTGACGATCTGCCCACAGCTGGGAATGTGCTCGGACGTCGTTTTTTGGCTGATGGGACTCTCATGCTTGACCACTCCATCCCATTACTGACTGGCATCGTCAATGTCGAATACTTCAGTATATGCCGCATGCGTACCTTAGTGGCGGGCGGCGACGGCGGAAAGTGGAGATGCGACTCTCGAGCTGGATCCCCGTCGCCTCGGGTGCGACAAGTGCGAGAGATGTCATCTGGGATTTGGTCTTTGCTTTCAACTGATGTTGATGAAGAGGTCTACACGTAAGAACCGTGTCCCTGTCCGGAATGCGCAGCAAACCGGCTCTGTCCGCTCGTTTCGTTTCGTCGCTCCGGCAAGCCTCTGGGACGGATGCAGGACGGCGGGGCTTTTTTTGATAAGACCGGCTTTCATTCGTATGTATAAGTGTATTGAGAGCCAAATCCCGAGTTCTGGAGTCTAAAAACGCTAGGTTCCTGAAAACTGACCGAGGGAGTTGCGGGTTATGCTTCGTTGAGTGCTGCTGCAGGAGCACATCTCAGCAGGGCGATGGGACGTCGGAGACCGCAAGACACTGTCACGGTTGCACTGTGTGAGTTGGGGTTTTGTATGTACTCCGGGCAACATCGTAGGCGACGCTTTATCCGCTGTCCGATCCTGAACTGTCGAGACCGTTTGGAGGAATCCTAGAGTAGACGGCAGCGAGCGGAAGGCGGTCATCAGCATGTGCATCTGGTAGGCGTTTCTTTTCCTCCGACACAAGAGGAGCGGCGGGCGGAGATGTATTAGCACGAGACACTTTGAAAGCGCAACACCATATTTCTTGCTTCCGCAGTACCAAGTCAGGAAGAAGAAACCAGTCAGTTCAGCTTGTGGCACGATGTCAGCATGAGGATGAACAAGCGGGTAGAAAGCGAGAATATCTAGCCGGCACAAGTCATTGTATCATGCGACTTGTTCGAGCTTCGATCTTAGTGTTTCGGGACGTTGAAAGAGGAGCTGCCGGACGGTAGGCAGCGGGCGATCTTGGAGAAAGAGGCCGGACTTGCCGCAGCCTTTGACGACGACGACGACGAAAGGAAGCAATGGTAGACAAATTCGGCTTCAGTCGAGAATTCGCGATTTCAGCTTTCCGCTCTTTGTTGCAACCGGATTGGCGGGGAAAGGCGATGGTCGATTTGGTGCGTGTATACAGTGTGCATTGAACACAGATTTGCGAGACTGCTTACTGTGTTCCGTCAATATGCGTCGCATATGGAAGTGGGTATTGCTTGTTTTTCCTGCTAGAGATTCCAGGAACACGACGATGGAAATCGCCTTTATTACCTGCATGGCATCGGGATGGACCAGATCGTACTGCTTAGTGGTCGGGCTGATTATCCGACGTTGAGTCTCCTCTCCTGGTCGTTATTGCCGTGGCCACCGCTGCTGCTTGAAGCCCAGGTCAAGACTTCGCAATTCAAGTTCAAGACCAGCTTGGCCAGGGACCGGGGTCAGGGACCCTTCACGTCTACGCGGTAATTAACCAGTCTTCCACTCTGCGTGCGACTTTGCCTCTGTTCCCTGCCACTAAAGAGCAGACGATGTGAGGTCAGTTTCTGCCGATTCGTCCGGCTCTTCGGTGTCGGAGACTTTTCCCATATTATTTTCTTTCCCCCTTTCCATCACCATCGCTCACTAAGACGGCAGTGAGCGTTGTTCTCACCAGGTTCTCAAGGGTTTGCAGATGGCCGTGTGCTCTGCCAGTTTCCGTGCGCTTCTGGACTATGTCCTTATCACGTTGGTAGTATCCATCATCTGACATGTGTAGGCAATGCACCTCCAGCAATGCGAGACAGGAAACGCGATACCCGTCTGGAAGCCGTCGTTTCGTCGTCAACGGGTCACTGATCCATCCTCATCTACCAGGAACGCCAGAAAAGGGGGTCACCACGGGGGGGGGGGGGCTTGGTCGCTTTGACAAGGACCCGGGGTCACCGTCAGTGAGTATGGGTGAATCCATCTCGTTAGGGAGAGTATCCGTACTACCTACTGCAGTAAACTTCGAATCCAGAGTCCTCGCTGGAACCTGAGCAAGCCGGCAGAACAAGCGCCCCAGGTCCGATTCCATCGCGGGATTTGTGCTTATGAGTCTTTCCATCTGGTGGGAAGTTTGCGAATACCACGCAAACCAGCATAACAGTGAATTACAATCTTGCCATGTCGTCCCTCCTCCACACTGCAAGGGGCTCGAGTGTGGGCTATGGGCAGACGCTCCGAAAGCCTGCCACTGCGCCGGGGAAAACTGGCGCAGAATTGACGCTAACTTGGATTCCGGGGACTCAGGAGCTACTTAAGGCAAGGTAGGTACCTCAGGTCCTTTACACACGGTGCTCGCGTTCCTCCGCAGCCCATAGACGCGAGCGAGAAGCAGCAGTACGTATCGACTTCTGTGCGCGGTCACGGTCGCGGCCGCAGTTGTAAGGACAAGTGATGCAGGGGGTGGGCTCAAGCCCACCTTAGGGGGTGGCTTGAGCCCCATCGCGGAGGATTCGGACCTCCGGTAATTGAATAGATATCGGGTATTATTAGGGATAATCCGTATTACTAGTATATTACTATATAGGCTAGATCTGCCCCGATAACTAGGATCATAGAATAAATTAAGTCGCTTAGAACCCGTTATTCCAACCCTATGGGTATAGCTTACTAGCCCTCGTTATAACATAGTAGCACGACCTCGTTATTAGTATTTAATAACTATAGAGTAGAATTGAGCGATAATAACGTGTATTACGCCGATATATATTAGCGGATCGATATAATAACTATAGCAACCCTCTCAATAACGACTTCGAGATAAACGTAGATAATAACGAGGCTATATAGCCTGAGTCAACTAACGCTAAGTTGAAGTTATATATATAACAATTTATAACACTTATTAACGCGTAACGGGAGGAGTTTTAAGCTTAACTAGAGACCTAATAGGCAGCCTTTAATAAAGAGTTATCTTAAAATATCGCAATTATAACGAGGTTATTACTACCTTAGTTATAGATGTATAAAACGACTAAACAAGAGTTATTATTAACCCCCGCGTATATAACTCCGAGCAATAGCGGAATAATAGAAGTAACGAGACCTCTGCTGCTAAAGTCGGATATAACTATATAGGATGCCCCTCTACTATTAGTTTATAATAAGAGGGATAAAGTTATTATTAGTATTATTAACGATAAGGCAAAGAACTTTAAGTTTAAACTACTAAAAGAGTAATACCTTAAGGACTTATTAAACTAGATTATATAGTTAACCTAGCTTATAGTAGCCTTAGAGGAATACTAACTTATGCCTATCTAACTCGTTAGTAGAAGAGATAACTTACGTATTAGGTCTGCGATAAAGCAGAATATCACAGGGATACTATTATCTTATATTATATACGTTTCGGAGGGATCGAAAATATGGGAGATATTAATAACCCTTTACGCTAGTAGTAGTATAACCCTGAGGACCTAGTTATAAGCCTAACTTTACTCGCTTATACTTAAGAACGAAGCTAGCGCTTACGTCGCTAAATTTAACGAAGTTATAACAAGATTATACCTCGCTAGAGCCTATATTACTAACGAGGATACTATTATCTAGTTTATTATAGGCATAGAAGACAGGGCGCCTGAGTAGGCAGCTAGAAATAGGTTATACCTCCGCTATAGCGAGAAATTAACTATTAGCAACCTCGCAGAAGACCTTCTTAATAAGATAAGGTCTATAAAGCCTAAGCAGAAGACTATAGTAGTATTATTAACTTTAGCAGAGTTAATAAAGAAGAATACTACTAAGGACGACGTCCCTAAGTCGATAGAGAAGCGTAAATTCAATAGTAACTATTATAATTATAGCAAGATAGGCTATAGAGCTTCGCAGTGCCGATCTCCTAAGAAAGACGCTAAAGATAACGATAATAAGGGGAAATCTAACGAAATAGTAGCTAAAAAGGAGCCTGCTAAGATAGATAAGAAATACTAAGTATATACTATACGACTATTACTATAGTTAATTAATGATATCCGCAAGGATTATAATAAGCCTCGAATAGCTATAGTTATATACGATAAAAATAGCGTCTTATCCGCAGATTTAACCTAGCTATAGGATATAGGAGCAAATATCTACACGACTAACGACCTTTCGTAGTTCGACGATTATATAGAGATTACGGGAATTCACCCTATTACTACTAGCGCTAGATAAGTTTACCCTACTTATATTAGTATTATTACTCTTACTTTTAAGAGAGGTTATAAGATAATATTAAACGAGGTATTATATATACCGGACTTTCTTATAAACGTTTTTAGCAGAGAAAGACTATACCGGAGCGGAGGTTATCTTAATAAGTTTAACCTTATTAGTAATAACGGCATTATATTCGCGAAGATTAACGTTACTAAAAGAGGATTTAACCTCAACGTCGTGGGTAGTAACCTAGCTAATATATTAATAAAAGTTATAGTAATATTCGCAGATCGATAGAAAACGGATCTTTAGCATCGTCAACTTGCCTATATTAGTATAAGGGAGCTATAGAAGACTCTAGGTATAACTAAGGGTGCAGACTTTAGCCCTAGTAGTATTATACCTCAGCCCTATGAAACGTGCGATCTCTCGAAGAGCTTAAGGTATTTACCTAAGACCCCACGACTAAGAGCTACGCGCACGGGCGATATTATTCATATTAATATTAGTAAAATAAAGCCTAATAAGTTCTTTAAATACTTCTTACTTATTACTAATAATAAATCGAGGTATCGAGACCTCTTACTTAGAGAGTTAAAAGAGACTTTAGCAAAGGATCTGCTAAATTACGCGAAGCAATAGAAGACTAAGTATAGCAGAGCTATTATAACGATCTATACTAATAATATAGCAGAGTTTATATTAACCTTCTTAGCTATATTATTACACGAAGATAGCATATATATTAAGTTATTAGTTATATATATTCACAAGGAGAACGGGGTAGCAGAGAGGGCTATTCGAACTATTATCAAAAAGGCGAGGTCTATAGCAATTAACCTCGATATCCCTCCTAAGCTCTAGCCCTACCTCTTATAGGCTGCGGTATATATCACCAACTAAACGTTTACTTCCGTAGTAGAAGCAAAAACCCCTATTCAGGCTCTTAACGATAAGTTTAGCCTAAGTACTAATAATATCCCAGATATTAGTTAACTACGGATCGTTAGTAGTACTTGCTTTACCCATATCTATAAGGAAATACGCATCAGGAGCGAGAAGATCGCCCCAAGGGCGTAAAAGGGTATCTTAGTTAGTTACTAAGGTGATCGTATATATTAAGTTTATATCCCTAAACTTAATAAGGTTATTCGCATATCTAGGGTTATTTTTCACAAACCTAATTACATCTCTAAGGGTGCGAAACTACGCTCTTTACCCCCAGGCTAAGGGCCTTAATAATAATATATAATCTACTAAGAGTTATAGTTACTATCGCTAAACTTAGCAACTATACTATTAACTACGACTTTAGAGGTCCTACGATCGAACCTAGCTATATATTACGCAGTATTAACGATAGTATTAACCCCTATAGCAACTATTTAGCTATATCTAGATCCCACGACTCTCGAATAAGCCCGTTTAAGCCCTACTAGGGACTAGGATAAGTAGCAAGAGGCTACTTTCGCTAAAATCAACGAGCTCGTTCGAAGGGGGGTTCTTAGCTTCGTTAATAAAATAATAGTACTAAAGGGGATATAACTTATAGCTAAATAGGTACTAAAGTATAAGAAGGTCTATGGAGCCTTATAAAAGAGGAAAGCCTAGATCGTTGCCTATAGTTTTCTATAAGTCTATAGTAGAGACTTTATTAATACCTTCGCATCTATAGCGAGATCCGCATCGTAGAGGTTATTATTAGCATACGCCTATTAGAAGGGCCTCGCTATTTAATAATAGGACTTTATAGGTATATATCTCAACGGAGATCTCGAGGAAGACGTCTATATAGCGCTTTTTTAGATACTCGACGAGTACTTCGCAGACCTATGATATAGTTACTTAGCCGAAAGAGTTAGTTATAAACGCGATATACTATAGGTTATTAAGTTAATAAAAGCCCTTTATAGACTTCGATAAGGTGGTTAATAGTAGTAATAGAAGCTTAAAGAGATCCTTATAATCGTAGGTTTTCGCCCTCTCTATGCGGATTTAGCTATGTATTATAATAAGGATTCTAGGGTTATTATAATTACCTATATTAACAATATCCTAGTAGCTAGTTAATAACGTAAGATATTGCGAATCTTCGCGATAATCAAAAATAAGATCGATATAATCAATATAGGGGTCCCTACTTCCTTTTTAGGAGTTAGATTATTAATTATAGACTAAATAATAACTATTAGTTAAGATACCTACGTCGCTAAAGTTATACGCAACTATAGCGCGGAGATAAAGGTCGCTTATACGCTAGTCGAATTAGGAGCCCTCGACTTCGTAGTAAATTATAATAAGCCTATAGATAAAAAGAGGTAAGAGTAGTATTATTAAGTACTTAGAAAGGCGTAGTTTATAGCTATTATAACTAGGCCCGATATAGCCTATAGTTATAGGCTATAGGGGAGGTTTTCTCATGCTCCCTCTATAGAATACGCAAAAGGAGTTAAGAGGTTGATCTAATATGCAAAAGCCTCGCCGAATCTATTGATCACGTATTATAAATACGCCTAAGATAATGACTTCAACGAACTAGGCCTATATAGCTATATTAATAGCGACTTTACTAGTTATAAGTCGACCTCTAAGTTAACTACTAGGTAGATATTTATAATAGCAGGAGGCTTAATCTTATAGAAGTTAAGGAAATAAATAACTATTACGAAGTTATTAATAGAGGCTAAGTATTATATTATATCTAACGTAGTATCTAAGGCCCTATAGATATATAACTTCCTTAGCGAGATAGGCGAGGATATTAATAGCCCGATCCGGGTATTCGCTAATAATACCGGAGCTATTACCCTTACGAAGGGGGAGTCTTCTAGCAACCGGGCTCGGTATATAAGGGTTAATAACTACTTCATAAGAGATATAGTTAAGCGTAGTAAAGCTATATTTAAATATATTAAAACTATAGGTAATATTACTAACTTCCTTATAAAACCCCTTATAAGACCCTAGTTTGAAAAGGTAATAACTACCTTAGGTTTATATCCTCTTAATAAGCAACTCGATAATTAATAAGTTAATAATAGCCTTATTAAGGGGGAGTATAAGGATAAGTAATACAGGGGGTAGGCTTAAGCCTACCTTAGGGGGTAGCTTAAGCCCTATCGTAGAGGATTCGGACCTCCGGTAATTGAATAGATATCGGGTATTATTGGGGATGATCCGTATTACTAGTATATTACTATATAGGCTAGATCTGCCCCGATGACTAGGATCATAGAATGAATTAAGTCGCTCAGAACCCGTTATTCCAACCCTATGGGTGTAGCTTACCAGCCCTCGTTGTAACAGCAGTGTTGGCTGTTGCTCCCAAATTCCATTCAATTGCATCTAGGCTCAGAACTTCTTAGGTTCTTCTGCTCAGTGTTCTCTCTCCTGCGACTGCCCCACCCTCCTAAATGTCGGCCGAATGCCAGTACCAAGTCTGAAGACCCTGAAACCTCGTGCATGTTTCTTGGACTCTACGTGCCGCAAGTCGCTCCGTAAATATGCATGTACTGCGTACATTTCGGGCTCGTACCTGAATGGTGGATATCCTCCCAGATGCACCACCACCCACCCATACCAATACCCACATCCACAACTTGCACTCCAGGAACAGAGCCGGAGCTACCTTTTACCACCTGAATGGAGTACTTTATCGGACGCGCAAAGCAAGATGAAAAGAGCGCGTGGAAGACGTCTCTCGCCAGAAATCGCCGCTGGGAGGGCGTACGAGAGGGAGACTCTTATGTCACCTCGCCTGAGATGCACTAAAACCACTTTGCACTCCTCACCTTTGAAAGACTGGCGCATCACAAAAAGATACTCATGCCACTAAGCACTTAGACTTCCCGTTTCGTCCTGGCTGCTGCTGGCCTTCTACTCGACGATTTGCTGTCCGTTTTCTGTGGCTTTTGTGGTCTCTGTTGGCTCCTGCGCAAGCGCATCCGCATCTTTTTTTTGTTTTTGAGAGCTCTACCTCAGGTCAACTAGACACTATTCTTTCACTACTTTACCCTCCATTACTTACCTACTCTTGCCTTGCGTCGCCTCACTCGCTCGCGCACTCGTTCGCTCTCTCCTTTCTCTGTTCTTACTCACCTTCTTTCTCGTCAACAACTCCGCTTCACACACTACGACTTTCTGCCTGCTTCTCATCACTTTCCGACCTGTTTCCCCTGGCCGCAATCCAAACACCAATCGTTGTCCTCCCAGTTTCGTATCACCAACAAGACTACCTACCAACGCGACTTACCTTGCCAACCGACATCCCGCGGGGCGCCCTCGCTTTCGATTGCTATACCGCCGTACGCAATACCGGCCGACATCTTGACTTCCTCATTTCATCATTACATTCATCAGGTAAGTGATTTGGCAATTCCAACTTTGTTTCATTGTCATCCACCGACCATGCACATCGCGACTCGATGCTGTCGCCCAGCCAGCACCACAAGAAAAAAGGGAAAGAGAGTTGGATCAACGGATACTGTACTGCATCCCCAAAGTCAACTTCACCCCCATGTTCGCGCTCGTCTGCGCTTCGACATTCTGTCAACCAGTTTAATGGTTCCCTACTTGCCAAATCCACGGCTTGTTCGCCCCTCGGATCGCAGTCAGACTTTATTCTTCTTGCCTGTCACCCACTACTTCTCCTACCACCTCATCGCGAGTCCGCCGTCCTCTTGGGCTGATCATCTCTGTCGCGCCTACAACAAGTCAATTCACCCGTTCCACGCTCTCTCCTCCCCGCGGTGGCAGTCGTCCTGCAAGACGCGGTTGCCACACGCATGAATCTCTGCCTCTTAACCCCTCAAGTGGATCACACACAGGTCCTTTACTGCCATGCAGCCCTGGACCAGGTGTTTCAGCTCTGCAATCACTTCTGCTTGTTCAATTAATAAAAATAAAAATAAAAAATCCGCTGACAATTAGCATCACGCAGCCATCCGTCATACTTGCCTACCGCATAAGCAATTCTGTAATATTTGCAAACACTCTCCGCCAACACTGCCTCATTCGGTACCGCTGATAGGCCCAAATCTGTCCGCTTGCGAGACAACGTCCATCGACAACATTTGTGTCGCCTCAATCTAATCTCCTGTGGTCTCACGGGGCCCCGGGAGACCTGCTGTGCTGGTTTTCTCAACTTATAGATCCTGCCCACTGGCAAACATGGCTTCCATCAGCCCTGACTCGACCACTGCGTCGCGGTCACCCTCTGCTATACCATCGCCTCAGTTCCAGACGAGGTCGCGCACTCACAGCTTCTCGAGCGATCGCCCTTCCACAATCATGAGCGTCGGCCTAATGTCACCCCCTCTCTCCGTCACACCCGAGGCTGCCTTTATTGCCGCCTCCGCCGCTTCTCAGATCGTAACCAACGACCACGATAGCCACGCCGATACCTGGTACGATCAACATGGAATCGAACCCGCTGGAGAGACTGCCTTGGTCTCTACCGCCGCGCTGCAACTTGTGAACAGTTTCCTAGACCAGCTCCTCTTCAACTTCCTCTCGGCGTCGCGCGCGACGACTTTGTCTGCTTTGAGACCGGCCGTCTCGGAAGTTCTGAAGCCGAAACTCGCAAAAGACGCCATCAATCAAGCCGACGAAGAGTTGCGTGAATATCTAGGCGGTGGAGACGAGGATGATTTTGCCCAGCCACCAGGCGCGAGTTCTTCGCCGAAGGACTGGGATCTGGAACTTGTCTGGAAGCGAACCCGCTTGAGATGCATGGTTTACTCCTCGCTCGGCGACATGGAGGAGGAGGACGAAGACTATTATATGGAACAGGAGAATCTCAAGCCCGGTGTGGACGAACGCGGCCCTGAAGTTATTTCACCAGCTGTCGCCATTTTCCTGACCTCGATTCTCGAGTACATGGGAGAACAGGCCCTCGTAGTCGCCGGCCAAGCGGCATACCATCGACTCCGATGGAAGTTCGAAAAGGAGCCCAAGGAGGGCGCCAAAAACATCGGCGGCATCGCGGACAGAATCGTAGTCGAAGAGTTGGACATGGAACGAGTTGCCCTCGACAGGACCTTAGGTAGATTGTGGCGCGCTTGGAAGAAGAGAATTCGCTCTCCGGCTCTGGATGGTCGTCCGTTTTCGCGCAAGCCTTCCGGACACTTCAGACAAAGCAGCACAGTCGAAAACATCCCAGCCAGCGGCCTCGGAATCCAGGAAGCGACAAAAGAGGAGCCCGACCTCGATCTTGTTGAAGAATACGTGAAGGCATCGGCCGTACCACTACCTATTGGCGACCGCGACATTGACGAGATTGAGGTGCCTGGCCTAGCGTCTTACAGCGACGACGAAGCTTCAGATAAAGAGGATGAGGATCCAGCGGCGCAACGGCCTAAAAGCCTGATGATCTTCACTTCCCAGCCCAGCAACGACCTCCCCACGCCCACAATGTCTCAACCCCAGACCCCCACCGCTTCCTCCGGCCGCAAGCGCTCAAACTCCCTGCCCACTCCTTCACCTTCTCCGTACACCTCACCGGTTCTCAAACGTGTCAAGATCGAACCGATCCCTACCAAGTTGGCAGATGAAGAGGATGATTCCAAGAATTCTGCCGACAAGGAGATACCTACTCAAGAGATGCCAGAGGCCACGCTTGCTTACAAAGCGCCGCAAAATCCAGAGACACCTGAGAAGGCCGAGGAGTTGTCGACCGTGGTGGTTGAGGAGCTCAAGTCTGAGCCATTGGTTGAGCAGCTCCCGGAAATCAAGCCCAGAAACCCGAAACGCACTTCCCAAAAGGTCGCCTCAACCGCAGCATCAGCTGTTGCAGCGGAGGTCGCCTCAGCGACCGCAAAGCCAATGGCCACAACGAAGACGGAGCCAGCGCAAGGTGATAACGGCTATATTGACGAATTAGACGAGGAGGTAGAGATCTGCACTTCTAGTAGAGTGTCTGTTGCTGGCCGCAGTTCACCAAGCGTTTCTGAGTCTGGAAAGGCTGTCGTGGTTGCTCCAATGGGTCTCAAGAGAACTCCTTCGGCTCGTGTCGTGGACGTACGTGGTCCTAAGAGCCCCGTTGGTGGTTCGAGGACGTCGTCTGTTGAACCTTCCGATCGCTCTCAGGCACCCAATTTGTCTCGTACAAGTAGTGTGTCTCGCTCTACGTCCACACCGCCCATCGTTGAAGAAAACCCAAAACCAAAGCCAGTGGAGATTGACACCATCATTCGCTCGTCCAGCTCGACGCCGCGTACCCGCTCTCCTGTTGAGAAATTGTCCCGAAGGCAAAACACGAACGAGTCCATCTTTGAGGCTGATGAGGATGTCCAATTCCGCTCCGCACGTCAAGACAAGGCGAGGATAGCCGTGGACTCGCCTGCTTCAACGCCTAGCCCCAAGGCAGGTATGCCTGAAATCAGAGCATCGCAAGCGATTTTCAACCCGGCCCGCCAACAACCCTCTTCTCGCCATCAACACAGCCAGTCTGCGACCAAGCTCACCATCTTGAGCAGCACCAACACCGCCGGGCCCTTCGTCGTGGAGCGCCTGCCCTCTCCACGTAACCGATCCCATGCCACACCGACTCAGTCCGACCGTAGCGGCGGTCGATCGGCCCAAGGTCACTCGCCATCGGCAAGTGTCGGCGTGGTCTCAGTCGAGCGGACAGTGGGCCGTAATTCCCCCGAGCGTCCTAGGCATCTTCGTACATCTGGATCTTCTGGGTCTTCTAGCACTGGTAAGATTAGGGCCGTAAGAACGTCTGAAGACAGCAAGGCTTCTGGTCGCGCCGATGATCTGGCTCGCAACTTCGAAGAGCTCATCCAAAGCGACCAGACCATTCAGTACACGCTTACTCCGGAAAGTATGCGTGACATGGATGTAAGTTATGCATTTCCTGATACTTTGCTCACGGTGCTAAACAACAAATCAGGGCAATCGGGCACGTACCGCAAGTCCGGCAGTGGGCTCTAAGTCGAGACGAAGCGAGGATGCTCGGACGGCGATGAATGGTGAACGGAAACGTTCCGTTTCCGGCGCTGACATCAGAAGAACTATGTCCGTCAGCCGCGCAACAGGATTAAACTCTCATCCTGTTGAAACAAAACCCAAGGGCTTCGTACCAAGAGCACCCCCCAGCACATCACTGGCCAGATCGAAGACAAACGGGCCCACGGCTAGAGACGCTCGTGTTCCTCGCGATACCGCCATGAACGACTTCGCGGATTTTATTCGATCTACCGGTCCTACTGTTGACAATGGACCTGCACCGCTGCACAACATCAGCGGTCCGCCACCCGTGCCGGTGAAGCACAGTCTCGACTCGAGACGCATCTCGTCATCAAACCATCGACCCCGCCTTCAGGCACGCGACGCCGCTGTCGACAACCGGGAGGACAACTCCGATCTTATTGACTTCATTCGCCGGGGACCTCCCAATGCGAACAATCCCCGGATTCCGCGTACTGTCGCCCCCTTCCGAACCACAATGGACTCTGACCAGATGTCTGGCGCCGTTGGTGGCAAAGCAGTGGATGCTAGTCTGCCCGACATTCGCTACAGCCAGGCGTCAACAAATGTGACCGACATCACCATGCCTTCTGTCCAGTCGTCGATCAATTCCCAGAGCGCTTTGCTTAAGAATAACCGCCCTAACGGAAACACTTTCGATGATGATGACATGATGCCGAAGCGGAACAGACGACGTGTTCGCGATCCCTACGCTATTGACCTGAGCGACGAAGACGAGGAAGAGTACCCAGCAGTAGTTCGGCCTCTCCCGAAGAAGGAGGAAAGTCTGGCGGATTTCCTCAAGAACTATTCCCCGCCGCCTGAGCCCGCCGCACCCGTCGTTCCGCAGAACATCAAGAGGAAGGCCAGCGCACCAAGCCTCATTGGTCTTTTCTCAAGAAAGGACAGCAACGCCGGAATGACCAGCACGAAACCGCCAAAGGTTGACAGCCGCTCGCTAAACAGTCGTGCCGGAGCCGCACACGGCCATGCTCCCCTTCAAGTTAACGCGTCTTCTGGCCAAGACAAGTATGGGGCCGTCGAAGCCACTGCCAACCGAACCACTATGCAATCCTCGGCAGGACGCGTGCCGATGAAGAAGTTCGAGCCTAGGGAGGCTGTCTCATCCACAAGCCGGACCAGCGATCTGGCATCATTCCTTCGCAATGCGGAGCCGCCTCCGCTGGTAACGCCTGCCCGCTTCAATCCCCCTGCCGGGCAGCAACAGAGCAGCAGCAGTGGTTTCTCCAAGATGTTTGGTCGACGCAAGAAGTCGAGCTTGGCTTAGTTGCCCAAGCATCGCCTTCGCGGAGCCACGACATGAACGAACCTCATGATCTCACCGTCGCCTACGATCAACACATGTACTCTGCCCGTTCTGTTGCACTGCCATTTGAAACAACATATGTCGTTTCTACAAGCATGTCAGCTTGAGCCTGGACCACCCGGTAAAAGCCCAAACTGTGCGACTCACTGTCTACTTTCTTGCGTTGTAGGTCTGTATTTTTACAACAATGCTTTGATACCACATCTCCCTAACAGAACGGGAGGAATCATGTTCACTTCTTTTCGCGGTTCGAAGAGAACCTGCAGATGGCTGTAGGAAATTTTCTTTTGGATAATGGCATGATGGAATAGCTTTTGCACATGTGCTGGAATTGAGTAGAGGGGATTAGCCTCAATCAAAAGCAGACTTGGACTGGCCGAGGAGCAGTCGACATGAAAATATTCCATCCAATCAATCTGCGGCGTCAAACCAGTTTGCTGAAACCCAGTCTATTCGTCATGACTGTCGAAAGCTTTCAAAAAGTAAGACATGCTAGACAAAGGAAACCCTCGTCCATTCGAGTTTTGGCTTGCGGCCTCGATGACGCTGGGGACGGCGCCCTACGGCCTTTCCGAAGCCAGATACTACATTCATCTATAACAATGAGAATGCAGGTGCGGTTCCGCCATGTCATTCTGCTGGAATGGGGATGGCATATTACAGGCACGGCCGCAATAGCCTGCAGAAGCGCACGATTTCCTCGATCTCGTCGCCGTGGCCATCGTCTACGTCGATAGTTCCAAGCCATGCTACGCCATACTCGTCCATTTCGACAATGATAAACTTTGCGGGGAGGTCGACGGTCGGGGAACGGTTCCTGGCATGAAAGCGGGAGCCAGAGGGCCTGACAGGAGAAACAACCAAAAATCCTGGCTGATACAATTGAGACATCTCCGCAATTCGCAGATAAGCAGGCTCAACGCGATTCGTGCGCGTGAGACGGACGGAGAATGGCGCTGGATCGAATTAGTTCTTCTAGCATTCGGATGTCTTCCCTGGCGATGCCAGAGAACAGAAATGAGAACGACCGATAATGGCGACAGAGATACAAGCAACAGGGAAATCATGAACGAACACATTCGGCACAAAGATATTTTCTACCAACGGACGAAAAGATACTGCCCATATACTAAGTGGTCATGAGACGGTTGGATGATGTGTTTCAGCTTCGCATCCCGGTCATTCTTCTCTGCTCCGCGCTTATCACTAGCTTTAGCATCGCCAAAGTTTTGTCCTCCTCGTCGCTATTTTCCTCTTAGTTTTCTGGCTTCGCGAAGCTGGCTGTAGCCCTCACTCATGCTCTAGTTATCGGTTCGTGGCTGGGAATAACGCGTGAGACAACCGAAAATCTCTGCAATGGTATTATTTCTGGAACCCATGACCGTCATGACTTGCACTGTGGCATCGCCACATCGACATCAGCAAAATGAAAGCAAGAGACCAGTGTTATACACACATTCGCGTTTCGTATCGACGTTGCCTGGCTGTGTAGCCCAACGTCGTTGCTTGGGACTGAAGCAACAAGCACGTGGTTGAGGGGTCTTTTCTTAAACAGCTGAGAAATACGGAGTTCTATAAAAATATGTTTCCTACTCCTCGGGGCTCGATTGCAGCACTAAATTCCCTGGTTCTCACCCTTTGGCGCTGTCGGCGCACGGATTTGAGGCATGGTTGTCGAGGAGGGGATTTATGGGGTATACAGCCTCGCTGTCCATCCGTCGGTCAGCATAATCGTTCCATACGTACTTACTATGCTTGGGAACCGTAGCGAGCTCGAGGTCTCCAGCAGATCTTTGGTATGGCAAATGCCTTTGTGAGCCGGGGAAGCGCGGGACCTGCATCCACCATGCCACAACCAATTTCTATTACAAGAATTCATGTTCTTCCCTTTTCCTTTGCGTGTTCTACAAACATGAATGGCGCCGCGTTCGATAAGCTGGATCCTGTTACGTTCGCATCGAAAACCATCATGGTCCTTGTGCCTATTTCCCCATCAGCAAAAGTCACATCCTCCAATATATTCCGGAACATCTAACCTTTCAGGCAATCAGTGGTAATTCTCCAAAACTTTATAGTCCAATGCTGAGCTTAAAAGCTATAGTATAATCTACCGATGTTTATACGCTCTGCGCTTCTTCTGTAACACAAGATGTAACACTGGCTAGGAATACTGAGCCATGATGGAAAAACAATGGGTTGACTATAAAGCAAAGAGATAGACTTGATGTGAACGTAGACTAGGGTATTGTCAAGCCGGTGCTACTGTGCGGATGTTCAGAGAACCCCAAAGCAGGTTTCTAACTCCCTGTACAACCCCTCCTTTTGACTTCACGCAGACCATTTCGTAGAGGGTGTCGAAGAAATCGTGAATCGGGATTTTTGGCTGGATTGACATACTACGTGTTTTCTAGTCGCTCAACTAATTGGGCGTGAGGAAATCAGAGGCTGGAAACCACCAGACACTCTGATAATTTATTTCTCTATGTTTGCTTTCTCTATCTCTGCGTGGCTTCCTCTGAGTATTCACGCATGTCAAAAACACTACTCCTAATCGGCGGTTCGGTATCCTTTGAAGCCGATGTATTGGGCTATCATGTTTTTGACCGCTGCAATCAAGAAAGACGCGATGTTCACCAGACCCCGCAGTTGCAGGGTTGAAGTCCTGCGTCAGCCATCGCCTTTCTACGCACATGACCGCGACAGAACACTCGTTCAATACCTACGTGACCTCCTGCGCCAACATGCTTACTGGAGTGATCGGATACAATGTGTCAAAGGGCATCGTATGAGAGTCGGAGCCAATGCCTGTACAGAAAAGCAGAGAGTGGACCGGATGCAAGAGATGTTCAAAGGGTGTTGGTACGAAACCATGCAAAGTCCTTTGGATGTGAAGGGATCTGCGGAGCCGATCGCCCCGCAGGGCATTCCCAACAGATCTACGAAGACTACAATGCTTAAGCAACATGTGACACCTATCGCATTGGAAATAAGCCAAAAGCTGTCGAGGTCTTTCACCTCACGATGCATCGCCCAGTGCCAATAACTTCATCGCGAGGAAACTGGACTGTCACACTCCGTACCCTAAGCCTCGACGAAACAGGCGAGAACTGCGGCATGCGGCCCGCAGCGGTGCTAAATCCCGGGCCGCGCCCCACACCCGGACGAAGTTAAAGGTCGCCGTTCGTCCCATCCTGACCTATCCTTTCGTTAGGTAAGACCAGTTTACATCCAGAAGAGATCTACCGAGGTCCTCGCTGACAAAGAAACGGACCAACACCTTTCGCCCAATGCAGATATCTCCGCGGAGCAGGAGCCCGGTCATCGTCCGCCGCCTCATCTTCTCGTGCAGGTCAGCCTTAAGGACTCAGTCTGACCCGGCCTTTCCTAGAACCGTCTCAACATGTGCATCACCATCTTTCACAACAATTCCCTCCCTTGACAAACATTCAAGACATTTACAAAAAGCAACGAGATTTCCAAATAGTCTTGTCTCACTACCGAGATCCGAGCTTCGCTACTGTTACACGACCGCGAGCAGAGAAAAAGCAAACATGGCGCCTTCGAAGCTGGTTACCTGGTTTCCCCACGTCAAGGCGCCCGTCATCATCAGCGCGCCCATGCTCGGCGCCGCCGGAGCGTCTCTGGCGACCGAGGTCCACAACGCCGGAGGAGTCGGTAAGGAACACAAAATTTCACTCATCAGCTCCGTTGCCCATCCCTCCAAAAAGACATGTCTCTTCTTACACCCACCGAACTCAATGGCTAACTGAGCAACCAGGTTTCATCGCGGCAGGCTTCGACTTCTCCGCGCCCTCAGCCCAAATGAAGGACTTGGACGCTGCTCTCACCCAGGCTCGTTCCATACTTTCAACGGACGGTCTCCTTCCCTTGGGCGTGGGCTTCATCACCTCCCACGAGACAGCTGGTCTCTTCGTCGACAACGTACTACCGATCCTAATCCGCCACCGGGTCGCGGCCGCCTGGCTGTTTGCCCCGCACGAAGAGCTCAAGCCGCACGCTCAGATCATTCCCGCCCTGAAAAAGGAAGGTATCAAGGCTTTTGTTCAAGTCGGCAATGTCGCCGCAGCGCGTGAGGCGGCTACCGACGGGGCCGACGTGCTTGTCGCCCAGGGTGTGGACGCGGGCGGGCACCAGTTCTCGCGCGGTTGCGGCGTCGTTGCGCTGGTTCCCGAGATCAAGGCGCTTCTCGCATCCGAGTTCGCCTCCAATGAAATTGCTGTTGTTGCAGCGGGAGGTATTGTAGAAGGTTCCGGTGTTGCTGCTGCGTTGGCACTTGGAGCCGAGGGCGTGGTCATGGGGACGCGCTTTGTGGCGTCGAACGAGGCGATGTCTGCGCAGCTGCACAAGGAGCTGCTCGTCAAAACCAAGGATGGCGGTGTCGGTACTTGGAAGCATGAGTTCCACGACAGATTGGTGGACAGCAAGCTGTGGAAGCAAGGTTATGATGGCAGAGCCATTGTTGGTGATATTCACCGTGAATTCCACGTGCTTGGAGGCAAAGCGACGACAGTGGAGGAGAGCAGGGAGAGGCTGAAGACCGGCTGGAGTGAGGATGAAGGGAAGAAAATGATTGGTAAGTGGGCGGGTGCCGGAGTCGGCCTTGTCAATGAAATCAAGCCAGCTGGGGAAATCGTCGTCGAGGTGAGAGAGGCGGCGAGGACGAGAATTCAGGAGCTGGCCGGGTTGATATAAACCGGTCCGTCGGCCACAGGTCGTCTGGCCATCAAGTGCTATCACGAAAGGTCCTAAATACTCAGAAGGCAAGACTGCCCAAGACCAGTGTGATCTAGTCATTCTTCGGGCTCGTCCATGACGAATGAGATCGACCCGGAGTTTTCTTCAATAGGGAGGTGCCTTTACAGAGGAGTGATGGACCAAATTTATAAGGATATCGTGACGTGGATGTCTGGTATCATAAAACAGGCCAAACTGACTAATGACTTTTTTCAGTCTTGGTCAATTTTGCCGCGCTTTCGAAGTAGCCGTCTGTTCCGCCGTACTTGGCTAAGACCCCATCAATGTCCACTTCCTCGTAGTCCCTTGTCCGCTTCCGGCCCAGCATCGCGGTGTTCCGCGTGCTCGGGATGCGGAGCATTTCTGTCTCAACGACCCAGCCACAATCCTCAGCGATGCACGCCGCCCAGTCGACGAGGCATGAGTAAGTCGATGGAGATTTGGTCTTGTCTCGAGGTGGTGGCGCACGAAATTTCTGCCCGCCCAGCGTATGGCTGCAGCAGGGGATCATGATGAAGGGGCTTTCTGACAACGTCGCCAGGATAGGGGTCCAAGGAGTCAGCTCGTCGGCATGGTTGGAGATAATGAAGGTGCCCTTGGTGAAGGAACCATTGTGGATCTGTGAGAGATCGAGAACACTCTCTTGTCCTTCGACATAAGAAGGTCTGGAAACAACATCGGGGAGAAGGACGAGCCTCTGAAGGAAGTCCTTGCCCGACTGAACTGACCTATACTTTGCCCACGACTTTCTCGCTCGAGCGTCAAAGCCCCAACCTGAGTAGCCCTCTTGGACGAGGATGTAGACAAGCAGGCCGTTGCCGCAGCCGATATCCACGAACCCGGGGAAAGGCTGGTCTTTATAAACCTCCGCCCACAACTCAATCAAGAAAGCAGCAATACCCAAGTCCTCGAACACGTGTTTGGTAGGGTCAGTGGTCTCAGCCCAGTTCTCAACTAGATCCTTCGCGTACTTGAGCTTGAGCTGTGTGTAACGGTCTTGGAAATGGGCTTGGGGAATAACGACGTCATGATGCACTCGCTTCTTGTACCCAGCGACTCTTCCCTGGCCATGTTTGTATAGCACGGAGAGGAGCATGCGGGCTGTCCGAACCAGCTTCTCGACGGCAAAATCGGCCTCATCGAAGAACAAGTAATGTATGGAGACAACTCCGACGCCTTGCGCGGCGTTCCACTCGTGGAGGTGCGCAACGCCCCGGACCTTGGGGTGGTAGAAAGGGAGAGCGTCTGGGGAGGCGGCGTGGGGAAGGTAGACGACCAGGGACCTTGTCTTTGCAGCAGTGGCATCGGCATCTGCGGGTGCGCCCAGGGTGCCGGAGGCAAAGACGCACGTCTGCTCTAAAGGCTCGTCCCGACGGGTGTTCCTCGGTATCAACCTCCGGACAAGGACGCGATCGTTGCGGAAATCCTTGAATGCAAGGGGGACAGGCTGCTGGTGGTGCACAGCCTTTGCGGCAGCACCTTGTTGTTGATCTTGAAGATCAGAAGGCGAGGGAGGGGAGGGTGTCCGGGCTGGGTCGCTGTCATGGAGGATGTCTGCTCGGAAGAGCCAGCTCGAGTTGATGTTTGGGTTCTTGACCAAATTCATCATGACATCCTCAAAGACATCGGGCCCGAAGGCGCACTCGTGTTGGAACAAGGGATGCCATACCTCGCCCGAAAGATCGTTAATGGTTGGCTCTGCTGACGGGCCAATTGCCGTAGGGTCGAAAGCCATGGCAATGACAGAATTGGGTTTGGTTTCCTGGGCTGCGGGACGAGGAGAAGGAATATGATGAGACTTTTGAGTGTGATCTGGAGACGGAGATGTGACTGGAGCAGACATCGCATGAATGTGTAGAAAAGGCGCTAGGCGGTTCGCGGTTAGCCCCGCAGGGTCGAGGCCAGGACCCATGCGAAGCTGTGTGTTGGCGGGCAACTTTTTGTTTACTTTCCGGGTGGGGGTGACATGGCAACGAGCCAAAATATACATCGGCCCATACTCGCCCTCGCAGACCACCCAGAAAAAGCTCCTGGTCCGTCCTTCATCCAGCATAAGCTGCAAATCGGCAGACCGCGGTACCCTCCCCATCGATGTCATTTTCTAAATTATTCTGCTTTCTTCAGCGACAGCCTCGGAGTCATTCGAACGCCATACATATCCGCATGCATTGAATAGGAGAGAACACAACCAAACCTAGTCTCGCCGAGAGACACGTCGAACACAATGGCAGACAACGACAATTTGCGTACAGCATCTCTGTACATCAACAACCAGTTGCTCTCGCGAGGGCTTCTATACGATGGCCAAACAATCAACTTCGCCGACCCGGATGACAATCCGGGAGGTATTGAGGCCACCATGGGAAAGATCATGAGCGTAGTCAATGACTTGATTCTGCGTCGAGACGTGCGTGTGCCCTGCTTCTTTTGAAGATGACCCCTTGTAGAGTTTGCAACTGAAACGATGTTTGCTCCCCTCATGAAGCGCGACGCCGAGCTCCGCGAGAACCTCTCGACCACCTTGCGAACAATCCGAGCCGAGAATCTCCGGTACACGAACGACATCGCGCGCCTCTCCGAAAAGCACACCGAAGCTCAGCGCAAGCTCAACATCAGCGAGGCCACAGAGAATACGCTCCGCACCCAACTCAAGTCGGCCGATGCTGCTGCCCGCGGCCTCAAGGACGAAGTTGCCCGTGCCAAGACGCTTGTCGCCCAGACGCGCGCCTCATGTGCGACGGAAGTCCGACGTCGCGATCGTCAGATCGACGGGTTGAAGAAGCAACTCGGAGACGCGGGTCGGCCCCGCGGGGCTGCGAAGAGCGCTGCCGTTACAGTCATCAGCGTCACAGCCGGCGAGGGACAGGAGAAGGCATCGCCTAAACGAGCTGGCAGGACTATCAATACCGAGGACTCCGACTACAGTTTGCGAAATGAGACGAACGAGTTCTTGACAGAGCTTGCACGAAACCTCAGCGAAGAGAATGAATCTTTGTTGGCCCTCGTGCGACGAACTACCAATCGATTGCGCGAGATGAGTGGTTGCGATGCCCAGACGCGCCAGGGCGACGGTCACGCCGTAGCGTTGCTCAAAGCCGATGACATGGCAACAGAGCTTGACGCTATTCTTGAGCACCTGCGATCCATCCTCACGAACCCCTCATTCGCCCCTATCGAGGAGGTAGAAGTTCGTGAGGAGGAGATCGCTCGCCTGCGTGCTGGTTGGGTCAAAATGGAGAACCGCTGGCAAGAAGCGGTCCACTTGATCGATGGCTGGCGTCGGCGTATGGCCCTCGATGGCAAGCCGGTTAATATGGAGGAGCTCAAGATGGGTCTTCGCCTGAGCCCTGTTCGCGTGCGCGATGTTGAGGAGACCCAACAGGGCAACATGGATATGCACGAGCTGTCCTGCGTCAAGGAGGAGTGCACCGCCGACTTTGAAGAAGAAGATGGAGAAGAAGAAGGGGATGAAGACCAGGAGGATGACGACGACGAGCAGATGCCGGAGTCGCCTTGCCCGCAGCCGCAGAGAGTCGAGTCCCTCCATCTTATCCCTGCTCCTGAGCGCAACGAATCCGGTCCTCGTGAAGTTCAGTATGATGATCTCGAGGAAGATGATCACAGCGACTATGAGTCCAGCATTTTCGAGGACGTTGACGTCGAAGAGCTCGATGCTGAAGAGCCCAATGTCCAGATTCTACAACAATCCGCTGCCTATCTCAGCTCGCCACCTCTCCCCCCTGCTCCCCAGCTGAGTCCCCTCAAAGACTCCTCATCTGCTGGCAACCGCGACGTTCGACTTCGACGAGAGAAGCCCGGAGACTATACCACCATTGCCGAAGAAAAGACATGGGAGATTCGCGCTGTAGAGGCCGCGCCTAAGCCTCCACCACATCGTATCCAGCTCCCACGATCACCGCAGAAGCCCTCATATCCTGTCGAAGATTGCTCCCGCACCACCTCGGGAACTTCAGTCGACTCTGAGTCCAGCCACAACGGTGCTCCTCTCAAGACACCTATCGAATCACCTCCTGCTTCCATCAACCAAACACCAACAGCCCGTAAACTTCCCAAGCCGCCTCTCCTCGCTACCGCACAGCCAATGTCCGCGAATAGAGAAATCCGCTCTCCAACGAACACTGTCCGCACAGTGTCTCAGGAGAGCAATGAAAGTAACGACGGACCACCTCCCGGTCCAGCCACACAACCCAACGGCGCGAGGGCAACACCTGCTCGCACACCTCTACGCCGCGTTCCCTCGCGGCTCCCCCTTCCTCGGCCGGCAGAGCCTCAACCTCAACAGAGTCCACTCACGATGGCCACCATCGCAGCTAAACTTGCTGCCTCCGAACGCGAGGCCGATGCCGCGCGTGTCCGAGCCAAACTCAAGGCGGCTCGTGGTGGTGCAGTCAAGATGACCGCACCACCTCCACAGCAGACCGTGCGGGCCATGCCTCCGCCACCTCCGGAGACCATCGTTGCTGTCCCGCCCGAACCTGAGCAGCCCAACGGCACCGATCTCCCAGATACAAACCAAGACCTGGACCCCATCAAGCGTGACTTCCCCCAAGACGAGGAAAAGGCGCTCTCGCCCCCCAAGCGTAAGCGTGATAGACGCATGAGCAAGGTCCAGTCGAGAAGGAGAAGCACGCTCAGCCCATGGGAGATGGAAAGCCTTATCTCTGGCAATGTCGCCGTCCCACCATCACCTGTGCGGTCATGACCGCATCTTAGCACTCGTTTTCTTTTTCTACCACATTATATATATAATACCAGGGTTTGAACAATTAACACCTCACTATCACTTATGCTAGGAAACGGTCTTTCCTTGAAGAGGAAACATGATATCCTTGGGGAGGTGGAACTTTGTGTGTGTTCCAAGGCGTTATTAGAGTGAAAGAAGAACTGGAAATGCGACTCGGTTTGGACGAAATCCCTGGTTGAGACGGTTTGGAGGATCAAGTGTTGTTCTCTTTGGTTCGTGGCGGTGAGCCACCAGGTTATCGCCACTTTTTGTTATCATAATTCTGTTCAAATAGGGAGCACTGGGCGAGCGCGCGTGTAGTGGGTAGTCTTGTTCAGTAGCGAGGAGCTCGAATAATCTAGTTCAACATGTCTAATCGCAGCCCAGTCGAAGCTTCTTCAATTTATTAATAAAGGACGGACGAACACCTGGACAACACGCATATACACGAACACATGCCATAAAAGCGCGACCCCAAAACACGAACGAAAGCGCCGTAGAGACTTGTGCATATGTCGCCCTGGAAATCCCTGAGAAACAATTTGAAATGTGACCGGATCTGGGGCGCATTCTAGCGCACCGTGAGCAGCAGTCTTGGAAATAGCCAGAGGTCTGAATACGCCCAGCTTCCAGCTCTCTAGGCAACGACTTTCTGGGGGGAAGAAGTGAGGGCATGATGTCAATGTGGCGACGGAGGGTACTCCGTGTAAGGCCAGTCGGGTTTGTGGAATCTGAACAGGCCGTCTTGTTCGAGCCCTCCTTGGCCCACGGCCCCCCCATGGTTGAAGGCCGTAGGACAGGCAGGCACTGCCGTGAAGTTACTTCTCTACATTTAAACCACCCCAACTTTGTGCACGATTTATGAAGAACATGGTGCGTATGTATGTGTATCTGAGAAACTTTGGGTAACCGGTGTTGAAGAAGAGGTGAGATGAGGAAGGCCATGTCATGTTACACTGCGGGCCTTGAGGGAGGGGCGCCTGTTCATCATGGAAGGAACCGAGGGCTTCCCTCTTTTTCGTTTTGTCAACCCCCCTCGCCGGCTGCCGCCCGGGAGTCAATCATCTCGGTTCATTCTCGTTGGTGCTGCCGTTGGTTTCAGACTCGGGAGGGAGTGAACGCAATCCGTGATTTTGTTTTTCCATGGCGGGCGCAGGGCCGGGCTGGCATCGGCGAGCGAGAGGGCCTCCGTGGACGATCTGCACAGAGAGAAGATCAGCCGCAAATAGAAACGAAGGCCATCATGAAGCCGTCACGAAGTCATTACGAAAAGGGCAGGTATGTATGGTCCGTGATAGGAGAGAGACCTCCGGTGAATGAACATCTGTGCCCGAAGAAGATACGACGTATACCACAAATAGAATTGAAGAGGCATCATAAGGCTATCATGAAAAAGAGCCCATGTTTCCTGAAACATCTCTGGACCCGTTTCCTGATTCCCTTCAAGAGCAGGGAAGCGCGCATCGCGTGTCATGGGACAGTCCCTTGTCATTTGCTCGTAAAAAAAAGGAGGAAAAAACGCTGCCAGGGGGAGGGAGAGCGCAGATCCTGGCGAAGCTGAGCAACCCCTGGGTTGAGTGGAGCAAGTCCGCGCTTGCTCTAAGCGTTCCTTGCGGATGTTCTGACAACAGAGCTACGTTGAAAATTTGACTCTGCATCGAAACATGGGGAAAAAACAGAGGAGGGGAAGTTTGAATGCAGCAGCGAGGCCCGGTGGAGAGTCCGGCTTTCTGAGAGGGCCATGGGCTCACCGGTAGCACCGAAAGGAATGAGGTGTAATCGCGGTAAGGCGGCTGATCGAGAGGCCCGATGGTGTGAAGTGGGGTAGCCGAGCGCAGAATGCCTTGTAGGATTCATGCCTGCCGAGTTGATGTTGCCTCCTGTTTGCCGTCTGACGCGATGGATCCGCGCGGATGTCATGATCGGCATATCTGGTACCTTGAAGATTGCCAGCTCGACCTGGAAGCAAAGATCTGCCAAAGGGTTAGCGGCTGTTTTTGAAACAGGGTCTTGATAGAGGGTAGCCAGGTGAAGGATAATTGCAAGCTCGGTAGGCGCCGGGCGGGCCTGGCATGCAGAAGCTGGCGGAGCCGAGGCCTGGTAAGGCAGGCCAAGGACTACCGCACTACAGACTAGTCGAGACCACTTTGAGCCTCAGATTCGCCACCAGAATGCCATGTTTCAGAGTAGCGGTCTAAGACGAGAGAGTTAAAGGAGCTCCGCTACAGATGCCTATTCTGTAAGTAAGGCTGCAATTAGACAGGTACAACAACAGGCGGGGGAGGGTCCTCCGGTCACTTCTTCGCGATCAACATGAGCGAGCGGCCGCGGCAGGAGGCCAACGGCGCAGCTGAAGCAAGGGTTCAGAAAAAGAATACCATGTGCGGCACAGTTCGGGGTTTTTTCTTCTTCCCTGACGAGGTGTTCTGCTGAGGTTGGACATTTGTGGATGCTGTGGTCCGGTCATACGGTCAGCCACGTAGGAAGGAGATCAAGGTGATCATCACCGTCGGCCGAGTACGGATTTGGAAGCGGAGAGTGGCTGGGGACTGTTGGGCCAAGCCTGGTTGTTGTTCAGTACATATCGACATCGGTCGTACATGGCTTCAATTTTCAACAAGGAAGGGTGGTTTTGGCTCACGATCAGGACACCAGGGATTTGGAACGAAGGGTCGAGGTACCGAGGCAGGGGTGAAGCTTCGTAGCCATTGCAATCACGGCGTAGGGTATAGCGATGAGTTCGGAGAGATGACGGAGACGACTCCGTAATTCCAACGTGGAGTAGAAGTAGAGAGGGAAGCGATTATCATAGCTGGGATTGGCAATGAACATTCGGCTAGAGGATGCATCTGAAAGTTGCGATGTTGGATGCAATGGACGAAAGACGAAGCAACTCGTAAGATGAAGACGTAACACTGTGAAATGCTGCAGAGCGCGATTGTTGTGGATGGTGTGCGGAGAGACTTCTGGCCGACCAGATAGGCATCCGGGGACGCGAGGTCTCTGGTTACTGCGTGTTGTAATTCCAAACAGTCGTAACGAGGAGCAATGACGCCGGCGGTCGACGGCATAGCGGCAGTTGCATACGCAGAAGTGTGGAATTCTCGAGCTGCAGACCCACGCAAGACCGACGGCGACTCCGGCCAAGACATGGTGAGCGAGACGGGGTAACGGCGTTGAGGAGTGGATAAAGGCGGGTCTACTACTCGCGATCCCACCGTGATGGAAGAAGGCCTTGGCCGTCCTGGGATCTGCAATGTGGTTCAGTCCTCGTGGCTTGCTGATTTCTGAGGCTGTGCTGAAGCTAAGCGGACAGGGGTTATCACCGTCATCCACGGTGATCTGGCAGCGACTGTCAAAAGGGAAAATGTTCGGTGTCGTCCAGTAGCAGCGCGCGAAACCTGACGTGCCTCGCTCGTTATCCAATCGCTTGCGCTCCTTCTGGGACATTGAGCTCCCAGTGACAATCCCCCGCAAACTCATGTATAAATCGAATTGGCGAGGCTGATTGTAACCTTTTTACAGCAAGAAGAGCGAGACAGAGTCAGCGATCGTACAGGCCGATGATCTGATTATGGGTTTCGAATATCTGCCTGCAGAGTCCTGAGTTTGCGTCTCATGCCCTGATTGCAGACGACCATCGTCGAGACAAGCGTCATGCAGGTCCAGGTTAGAGGCGCACCATACCGGCGGTGTTTCTCTGGTCTGCATTTACGAGGAATGTATCGCCTAGGGCAATGCTTCCTGGTATGGTTCCGCGATTGGACGACGTGACAGATGCGAAATGTCGTCTTTGTCATGTTGGCATGTCCACCGTTACGGGTTTCTTCCTGCAAGTCCCGCCTGCTCTTTCGGTTCCGCAGATGGAGTTCCGGTGGACTGTCGGGGCCATGGGCACGGGCAGACACGCAGGTATCGGACCGTTGTAATCGGACTTCGAGTACCGCACAGCCATTGGTGATTACCATACGATGCATTACTTTCTGGATGCGTGGCACCCGTTGATTGCGGCTACTTTGCCCGAGTTATGACTCTTTGTCGGACGTTGTCGCGTCTTGGTCAAAGTACGCCTTCGGTGAGTGCAGGCTATCGAAGACGTCGTTGTAGTCTTGATGCGGAGGATTGGGGTTGCACCAAGGACGCGCAGCCTACGCCTGCCTCTGCGTTTGCGTCTGTATCTGTCCGATTGTTGGTTCGCCAGCTCCGTAGCTCCTGCTCATGCCTATGGAAACTGAGAATCTTGTAACGCAGGACTTGATATAGGTCTTGGATCGGGCCCTTCTGTGAGATCCGAACCGTGGAGAGCTTGCGCTGGCCTTGCAGAAAGCGGGCAAGCACCGTGTGTGTTGCAAAGCGACAACACTATCAGCGGGACTTTATCAGGCTGTGTTATCATTGCTGGCGATATTCCACTCAATTGAAGAATTCCCGGGTGAGTACGTGAAGCAGCTCATCCAACAGCCGGTGGGAAAGGTCCGCCAAGAAGCCGCCAGCAGTTCATCGGAACTTCTGTATGCTTGAGCGGATGAGGGTCGGACCCTGCGCCGACGGGGCGACCGTTGACTCCACGTCGGCGGGTCGTGGACGAGCGGCTGAAGTTGGCCTGAAGCAATCGTGCCCGAGACCCCAAAAGTCCAAATGTCTTCGTGGGTGGCAGCTAAAAGGAGGTCGGACTGAACTGTGACGCATAGAAGTAGCTGCAACTGCACAAAATGATGTCGAGAACCCCTACACGGCCATTGCCCCTCCGCTCGAGCGGTCTGTTACCTGAACTGATCGGTAAGGGAAGGTACCTAGGTAGGCAGTAGGTGAGGACCACTACCTGTGGAATGGGCCAATTACACGCCTTGGCGGACGCAGGCTTTCGTAACAACAGAGCAGCAGCGAGCAGCACCCACGAAGTTGCCCTTTTCGGCCACTTTGGTGTGGCTGCCCGCCCAGGCATCCCAGGCAGCACACCCTCCTCCTTCCCATAACCTGGAGGTCGGTGCCAGGGGTGCTCCATGTTCTTTCTGAAAACGCTGCCCAGGCCCTGGCCCTCGCCCATGTAAACATCATTTTTCCCGCCCTTGTTACGGAGTACAAGCATTGTTTACCAATTATCCAGATCAGTTTAGTTATTCTACCTCCTCTGATGCTGCTTCTTCATACGCTGATACTCTAACACTAAGGTACGCTACGAGTTCCTTGACATATCCTTGCATTGAATACCTCACCCTGCTTTTGATATTTCCAGTTCGCGGCCTGCATCTCACCCCAACACCACCATATCTGCTGAACGACGTTGCCAATTGCGGACGCTGACCTGCGTCTTAGTGCTATAGCCCTACCCCATCACTATCGTCAGTCATCTGCTGATGGAAGGTTCTGGGTTCCCTCAATCTCCCTTGCTCGAGTCGACCGCGCGTCAACTGCGATTTACCATGTGCTTGCGAGACCAATCGTTGAGAAGTCTTCTATCCCGCCCAATCATAAAGCAGGAGCGGCCACCACGGTACTAGAAGCCTCAATGGAATTCTGCAGGAAGGTGGTGATGCCGATGGTTGTGGTGGTGGTGTTGGCGTTTGTGACCTGTGGAATCAGAGACGGACAAGCTCCCCGGGCCATACTCAAGACGACGGTAACCCAGAGGCCATCGCTGGCTGGTTCTTTTCGGACGACCACTGATCGATTACTTGCGGGTCTCCTCATCCTCCGTACCTGACAGCACCTTCGACGAATACCGAAGCCCTGGAGTTGGAGGGAAGGACCCGTCGATCAAAGTCTCAAACATGCATTTACATTTGTCGAATGAGAGCCTTCTCTCTCCTTGAGACCTGCATTGGCTGACTTACGGGGTCGAATTTGGAGACCGTTGCATCCAAGATATGGTGGAATCCAGACATTGTTTTCCCTCTGCGGGACCGGGAATACTCATCACTTCAGCGTCCACCCAAATTGCAACTCGGAGCAGATTACAACTCATCTATCAAAAATGGCCCGTCTTCTCCCCTAAGGCCCGGTCCCGCCGCCCCTTGCATCCTGGGTATCTCAGTCGTCCGACGCCTCCAGGGGTCCAGCAACCCGAGAAAGCTGCTCGTCAGCTCTCTCTCCAGATGCTCGGGTCTCACCTCGATATGGCCCCTATGACGCCATGTTGCTAAGCACGTTTGATCTGACCATCCTCCCGATAACTGGGAACAGCATGGAATAAATTGGCTGCAGAAGCTCTCGGTCCGCCATCAGCATCAGCACCCATCGAGCACGTACTGTGGCCAATGGGCGCCGTCAAGACAGCCCCTGGTTCGACGGAGCCCCAATTGGAGTTGATGACCAGCACAGCCTTACCCCGGCAACCTTGCACCGTATCTCCCAGCCCGGAGTGTATGGGAAAGATACTTGGGGGGCAGCGAAAGCCAACCATGACCTAGCCTCAACACCTAACTATTCTTTGCCTGTCCTGTCAGCACGAAGTCGAAGCTCCCTTTCGATCGGCCATCCAATTCCCCCCATTGCGGCAAGGTGTCCACACTCTTCAATCGTGACCCTTGGGCTATATTCAGCACTTGGATGGGGACATTGACCTCTAATTAGCTTGCCCTGGTCTACCCGTTCTTGGATGCGGTTTTTGTCCACTGAGAGCTCGGAAAGCTGGTCTTGGCCATCCGTCGATCTAACTGGCTGCGATGGAAGATCCAAGCGCACTACTCGCATGTCAACCCATCAACGTGGGAGATTTGTGCAACAACGGTTAAGTCTGGTTCCTGGATCGAGTCTCCCCGGCAGGTGATACCACAAGGGCAGATGAGCAACACCAACACCCTAGGGCTTTGAAGCCAGAAACCGTTGCTTCCTTTGATTGACGGGAGAGACTTCTGGGCCTCAAATCTTTGTTTTTCTGCCTTGTCCCACAAGGCTTTGTCCCACAAGGGGCAACAAACTCGACGCTAATCTCCAAATTCATCAGCGAAGGACGAAACGTGAGGTCGGAATGGAGGTCTCGTTGTCGCCCCGGGCACAGACTTGGGTCGACAGGGTTTCGCAGTTACAGATGCCTGCGGTCTACTGTAGTATGGAGCAGTTCGCGAGCCTCTGGCCAACATACCCTCGTTTAGCAATCCAGCCGTGCGCTAGGCCTGGTCGACTGCATGTAGGCTGTCGCTCATGTGGATATCGCAGAATCGCTCTCTGAAAATACAGCAACTGTCTGGATGGTGAAGGGATGGATCATCGTCAGGGACACTGAGGCCACACCTTAACGTTCCTGCCTAGAATCGGTAGTCGAAGGACTTGTCTTGTGTCTCCAAACCGCAGCAATCCCGGGCAACATAGGACCATCAAACCCCAGGGATGGCTAATGAGCGCAAGCAAGACGAGACCTTGTGTCTCTCGTTTTGGTGCCATGGTGCAGAGTCAGCCCTGTCGTTCAAGACATGGCGCTATCTTGGGGTCCGTGGCTGTCGAAGCCAGTGCGACGCGCCGATAATAGACACTCGGGTGTTTTGTTTCGTCCTCAAAGCGAACTCGACCGCGGCAAAACGACACAACGGCGGCAGTACCTGACAGAATCTAGGACTAAGATATGCACAGGCAGGGCAAGTCAGTATGACAGCCGCGGCTAGGGCGCGATGTTACTTCTGCGGACAAGTTGGTACAGAGTAAGGTATCAGAAAGCAAAATAATCTGCACGCGGCAGCACCCTTCGATTCTTCCATAGCACAGGCCGCAAGGAATGGAGCCAATGGCCGCGTGCGATACGTAACTTTTCGTACAACCATCCACCCACACCATGGCATCTCATCCCATCCCATCGCACATCAGCCCTGCTGCACCTCATCAACCCAAACTATGGGGACACACACCGGCAGTGTCCAATTTGATATACTAGATGCAGCATGCTCATGGTGGTCAATCGGGAAGGATGTAGAAGATGACTCTTTTGGCCGGCTGTCCCCATTTGCACCCATCCATTCCACATCCGCGCTGAAGAGAGCTAGGTACCTTGCCTCTTACCTTACCTCCTATGGTACCTATATCACGTAGCTTACAGGGCCACAGGGCAGTTCCCACCCATGCACCACCCTAACCACGCCCTCCATACCCTTCCCTTCCTGCCCTGCACCGGGCCACCTTCACACCCCTCCCACCCCAGCCCGTTTTTCCCCCGCCCACACCCTCCACTCTCCGCCTGCTCACCTTTCTTTCTGTCTCCGTCTGTCTGTGTACTCTACCTCTCTCTTCTCACATCTGCTGCGCCGCGTCTTCCAGGGCCATCGTCAAAGGTGCAAGGCACCTTTTCCTGGTCCTGGCCTGCGCCATGATGCCCGCTGTCTGCATACCGCGCTCTAATGCACACAGAAACGCAGCCTTAGTCATTGGGTCTCACTCAGATGACATCCAGCGTCCACTGGCAGTTCCACTGCTGCCTTAGACGCCTTTGTCTCTCTCCTTCTATCTCTCTAGCTCCGAGTTGTCTCGAGTGTGACGACTCCCAGGCTGCCAGGCCTATAAGGCCATGATGCCTTCTCTCGATTCCATCTCCCGGTCCATTCTCTGCCTCTGTACAGTCATCAAATCACAAGCACGCTCACTTGAGTTTCCTTTCCTATTTCCTTTTCTGCCGTCCTCATCTTGCTTCTCTGCACACTTGGCAGCTTTCAGTCCCTCTAGCCTCGTCCATCTTGATACCCTTATTATAAAGAACCGCCACTTACCCGGCCCTCACAAGACGGAATCATCCTGGGGCATATCTCCTCTCATTTTTCTGAGGTTCAATTTCCACATTGCTCAAAACGAACAACATACGAACCACCCGATTCACCCCCAGACATCCTCACCATGTGCTACCAAATCGTTGAGCTCTACTCGGCCTGCCGATGCCTCTACTACCAACACGCCATTGATCGATGTGCTTCATACGGACGGCCAGGCCACAGCATCCAGAGGCGGACAATCTTGGTTGGCTACGCTTGCCACGCCCACAGCTCAAGCCATGGCAACTACGCATCACAACACACTTACTCAGACTCTGGCTACCACTCGAGCCATTCTTCAAGCAGAAGCTCTCGCCACTACCGATGAACTGTCTTGTCTTCGATGATGGGTTGCTCTTCATGGCGTTCTCCCAAGTTGGAACTCTTCAAGTTCGGCGATTGGGTTGCCTACCTGTACTCCTTCAGAGCTAGGTCGGCATCGCAGACGTTGCACCCGTCCCAGCTCTCTCTCCTCTTCGTCGGCCACGACCGCCTGGTATCGTCATCGGCACCACCTGCCATAAGTTGACTATCCTGCCGTTGGCCTGGAAGAATTCCTCACTCCGCTCATCTTTCACACCTATTCTTTCTCCATCTCACGCCCCGCCATGAAGTTCAGCAACGAAGTTATCGAAGACAGAGACGAGATCACGAACCATTACAGAAATGTTACACGGCCTATTAGTTGTCAACACCAGCGCGATACAATGAAACGACGTCTTTTGATCCCCGCCCACGTCCCGTCCGTTCTCGCTCCTCAGCTTCGAAAATTCACCACTGGATTCTTTTCTTCTTTCCATCGTTAAGGGCGTTTTCTTCTCATTCTTTCTTTTTGTATCAATTTTCCTCGACTCGCCCTGCTTTCTTTAACGTCGATCAGCTTTGCATAGCGTTGGTATTGGGTTTGTGCATCGGGCGGTTTGGAATGAACGAGAAAGCATACGAGAGATGCTGTTAACTTCTAATCGGCGGGTCCTACTTTGCCTTTTGGGCAACCACTTACTTCCCCCCTTTTTCTTGGCATTCACACTCTGGTCTTGCGAGGTTTCCATATGTCGGTCTTGTAGGCACACGGCAACGGTGGTTCTTCTTTTTAAATCTCCCATCAACTTCAGTACTTTACGAGGCGGACGGGGTCCTCGATGCATTTAGCAGCTGGGTGGTTGGGTCAATACCAGGCGTTCAGGACTTGGAAAGGGTTGGAGGCATTGCGCCAAGAGTTGCTTACGCGCATGCTGGTGGCATTGGGGTGAGCGAAGTTTGCGTTTGTTTGTTTTTCTCTATGTTTGTTCTCTTCTGTCAAAGTTTTCCGCACGCTCTTGAAAATTTTCTACTCTTCTTCTCCTGACTTTTCCTGCTATCTGTTCTCTCTTGCTCTCTCTCTTCTCTGACCTGTACCACCAGTATACATTAGAAAAAGCCGTGCTGGTTCGCGGCGGGGAGCAGCAATAGCACAGGATATTTCCCCCCTTTGGAATAATTTCTCTGATGCAAGACATCGACATTTACTTCATTCGCACTTTTTTTTTTCCCCGCTTTGTTTCTCAAAAAGACGAGTCACACACTCGAATCCTCTTCGCATCTCGTTCGGGGGGGGGGCGGCCGAGGCCAATTCTCTACTGCCATTTCCATTGGTCAGGAACCAGGGATGGGAAGTGTTGAGGGACGGTATTCGATCGGCAAAGCGAGACCCTGCAGGAACATCAACGAGCTGGACACATGCGAAAGGGGAGATCAGAACAGACGGCCAATCCGGCCAGAGACTCTTATGTATCAAAATCATCTTCATATTAGACTATTAAAAAAACACAGTTCAGTGCAATCAACTGGGAGAACCCAACATTTAGACTGTCATATCATTTTCCTGATCCTCAATTATTTCAGTGATTGGTCTCGCGATCTCTATGTGAAATCGCAATGCTTGAATAATGAGGTGGCGAGAAATAGCGCTCCAGACAGAGTCTCAGCCGGGAAGTGAGTCAAATCCCACCATTAGGCAGACTCGGAGCCGTCTCCTCCAATGAGGGGTTACGGCCGGGTCACAAGGTAGAAGAAGTCACGTATAACAGATAACACATAAAGGTTTCGCGGTGTGTGGTAATCGAGGGTCGAATCTCTGCCTATTAACTAAAACAGGAAACATCTTTCGAGGGGCTTAGAATGGGCGGAATGCCGGAGTAAACGGCGATCCCATTCACGAATGGCATCAACGAGGGGTGGGAGGGAAACTTTAATTCGAGGCTGCGCCAATGGAGATGGGGAAGACAAAAGAACGGGAATGGGAGAGCGGATTGTTGCAAGGTAAGACGCGTAGGTAAGGTGAGATCGTTCCTTTGCGGCAGGAAACGGGGAAAGGGAGGCACAGATAGTGAGAGGTAGGCAAGCAAGTCTGTAAGGTAGGTAGGGGTTCGGGGCAGGCAGCGCAAACACAAAGTGGACCTCTTCTCTTACACGCTATTGGTGGAGGTGCTGAGGGGGCTGGATGGGGGCCGGGGATAGCCTCGTAGGATTTGCGAACGCCATGCCGAGATGCTTTAGCCTCGTGGTGATTCCGCCCGCGATCTGGAAAAGCACTTTGTGAAAGCATAGATGAGGTTGTTGAGTGGTTTAGTGGTTCAAGGTTCTGACTGACTCCTCCCTTTGCAAACCCCTGCAGTTCTGTTTCCTTGACGGAGGCCTACGTTGTCACTGCATTGCATGCAAAATCACCATTGTATGAGCTGTCGCGTGTTGTAGTGGATTGAAGCTGAAGATCCGAGACACGCTTTGTGGGCTTCTTTTGCCTTGTTCTTTTTTGATAGCCTCTGATCTCGGAAGAAGCAAGCATTGGTAAGAGACCCATGGCGTCACCCCAGTGGTGCGGGAGAATGGAACGCTGCCAGGGGTTCGGGAGGCAGCTCACTGGGGGGTGGGAGAACATCAGATGGGGTCTTCCAGAACGGACGAGGATAGCACGGATTGCCCAATGGCCCTGTTTAGATACATTGGCCGTAAAAGAATGTGAATTTCGCAGCCATGATGTTGTTCGGATTTTGTTTGGCGTATGCACGGGGCGGAGATCGGTCGGTGAGTTTGGAGGTGAGTGGTGGAGAGTGCACGGGGTTGGTGCTATGTTGCTATGAATAGAATCCATACTCAATTTTAGCCTTTAGGTGAGGCGGCTGGGCGGCGGGAGGAGCTTTTTTCGCTTGGTGGGACGAACAGGGGGGGACGTCGAGGGGCACCCACTATGTCGGCCAGGTTAGCGTTCTCGCGGTCGATTGGAGGAGTGAGCCGCGGCTGGCGTCCGAGGAGTACATAGCGAAGTCGCGTTTTGTTTTTGGGAATTTGAAGTCTCGGTGAGAATTGTGTGGGGAGAAGAATGAGACAGAGGAGAGACTTGGCCTGGTTCGGATGAGTAGGGGTCTAAAAATGAACTCGCGGTGGTATTCTGTTGCATGTACGGGACTTTTCTGCACCTTTTCCCTGTGTTTGATGGTGTGCATGTGCAATGTAGTGGTTTGTCGAAGATGGAGATGACCGATTGAATGCATCGCATGTATGGGGAAAAGACATTCCTTGCCGTTTGAACCATGTGGGTAGGCCAATAAAGCACGAGGTAGACCTTGACCTGGGGATGATGATGGTGCGGGTGTGTCAGATGCCAGATGTGCTGCATAGAAATCAGCCTATGACGATGATGCTTATGAAGACTGCAGTGATCAATTTTTAGGATTCATGAAGAAAGTGCCGGCTGGGGGGAAATATTTTTGGGTTGGTGGAGGGCTAACAGGGGTGTTCGAATGGAATCAGCGAGTGAGTGAGACTACGCGCGAGCGACTGACTTATTGACTGAGGAGCTACAGGCAATGGCAAATGTCGCTGCAAAAAGCAAGGTACGGCAAATAGAGGGCTGCGTGAGATCTACGTTGCAAAGAACAAGCCGCACTCGCACCGCGGAAGGCAGCGTCTTCTTGGACTTTTGGAGAAGCATAGCCGCACGGCGTTTGACGACAGACGCGGGAAGGCGTAAGTCAAGCGCAGCAAGCGCAAGCGCGGAGCGTGTGTGTGTGCATCAGACGCTAGGGGCCTAGGGCCGGCTATGTTATATGTATACGTACCCCGTACGCAAAGGGTACTAATCCTACTATGGTGGTCTCAGTGCAGGTACCTCGTGTCATGATAGCAGTGCGTGCAAGACGCGGCTGCATCTCCGGAATTGACTCACATGCCATGATACCCAAGAGAAGGACTGGAGATGGCATTGAGGAGTAACACAAGAGTTGCGATGTGGCCTTGGACGGTCCCAGAAGTACGCGCAGATACTGGCATCCAGAGAAGAAGGGTGGTTTAGCTACTTCTGGGACGTAGACCGAGATGCGTAAATCAAAGAACTGAAAGCCAGCACCGAATCGTCAACGAAAAGTAGCGTTATGGGTTCCATTTTCTGCCCAACGCTAGTGAGCCCTGGCCACTGCTCCTGTATTACTACGTAGTACACTTGGCCCCCCTGCCCTCTCCCCTTCCCAATATAATTTTTTTTTTTTTTTTGGTGGGTGCTGCCCAGAACGAGGCGGCTTCGAGGTAGGTCTCGTGGGTTTTGGCGTGTAAGGATGTGCCAAGGCGAAGTTGACGGCTGAGAAGACCCCTTTGAGGGCAGGACCCACGGTCTTGGTCATTGGGATTTTGCGGCATGTTTTCTTCTTTGTATCACAGTAGGTTGGGGATCGTCGGGACCAAGCGTATGAGTTCGAAGGATTTTTTTTGGGGCGGTCGCCAGCGCGACATCAGGCTTCCTTACAGCCCTTTCGCGGAGCTCGCAAGAAGGAAAGGGGGAGTGCGCTGAGAAGAATATCATGGACCATGAGAGATTCAATGATCAAAGACAGGCTCGAGGCTCCTTTGGGGATCCTGAAGGAATTCGCAATAGGTCAAGTTTGCGGCTAGCGGGTGACGGATTATTACACTCCATGTCTCCTGTTACTCCTTGTCTAGGCTGCGGAAAGACGGCACAGAGACGGGGTCCCGGGGTCCAAGGCCCCGAACCATGTCTAGATTGAATTCGGGATCCAAGCATTCTCGGGTAGCAGACTAAAGGGGTCGGCGGAGGTGGAAGGCAGCGAGATATCGCACCCAGCAAGCAGATCACGGGAACCACTGAAGGCAAGGATCCCGTCCCGGATTGTTTGCAGATTGAAGGGCGGGCAAACGAATCCTGTCGGGAAGAATCAATACTTGGCTTTCGCCCTCGTGCCTTTCTTCCAATCAACATAGCCCCCGATTCTGCCTGAAGCTGGGTTGGGAATATTGCCGTGTTTCCGCGATAACGAGGCCCCCTTCCCCCTTCCCTCTCTCATATGTTACAAAAACTACGCCGTGCTGTAAAACGTATGATTTCTGGAAGACAAGTTGCTGGCAAGAGCTAGTTAGGCAGGTAAATTTGCCCGAGAGGGGAATAAGTAAGTAGAAAACAAGGTCTGTCGCGTTCCGTTTCCTTGGTACCGAGGAGGATGCGATGCGATTCGGCGCTGCGCTTTTGGGGTCCGTCTGGTACGGCTGGCGAAAGGCCAGGTTAGGTGCTTAGGTCTCGGATCTAACGCGGGCGGATATGCACCACCGTCCGCGGCGACCCGGCTCCGGCTCTTCGTGTCTTGGTTTTTTTTTTTTTTTTTTTTTTTTTTCCCCTTCCTGCAGCCTGTCGTCGGTGTGCGAGGTACTTCGCATACACAGTACCTAGTAGGGAAAGACAAGCAGGAGATGCGCGTGGCATGCACGTAGCTTTTTACGGATGGGCCTTGGCAATCAATCCTTTGAGACCCGGGCAAGCCGAGGGACCAGGGAGACTCTGCATGTCTCATATGGACAATCGATCGATCTGCGGATTTGGTAGGGACAAATGACAGCCCTGTCTATGGGTGTTTTGCTTGGACTTTTGGTAGCTGAAGAAGCAGGTTTCTGGACCTTCGCTTGCTACTACCGCTACAGCTGCCGCCGCGGAGGCGCATTGCATCGCGCGTTCTAAATCGGATGACTTGGAGACGCATATCCCAAGGCAAGGCGAGACATGAGATGCTCGGAGGCAGGTAAGGCACCTCGAGGGCTTGGCTGGAGGGTGTCCCTAATCGTGATGACGTAGGTGAAGATGCTCAACCCACCCTACACTCCCAAGATGTCTTGTCGGTGCAACGTAACTTTCTCTTCATAGCTGCCGATGAAATGCAAGAATTTTTGACGTCGATCTCCGTGTCTCACAATTCAACCCAGCGAGAGCAAGGTTTCATGGTGGAAAATGTAGGTGCCTGGCTGAGGCAAATGGGGATTGGGGTTCAGAGGCTCAGATCGGATACAGCACGTGACAGCATCGCCCACAGACGCCGCCGGCGACATGACTTGCATCTGAGGTAGGTTACACCGGACATGGCATAGCATGGGATTTGGATATGGCGATTGCGCCTCCCAGCGCGCTGAGCAGGAACGAACCATGGGCTGGTGATTGCGTGCCGTGAGGAAAGCATGCGGCGCCTGGAGTCCTGTTGACGGAGGGCGAAGAAAGAAAACTTCTTGGGGTTCTATGGGAAGGAATGGGCGAATATTGAATTGAACCGTGGGGTTGATGGACTTTTAGGTTGTGAGCACTGAGGTAAGTTGTGGCTGTTGACGGGCTAGCAGCAGAGGGGCGTATCGAGTGAGTGAGAGAGTGAGATGGAGGCTAAGTGCCTAGACTTCTAGTTACTGGAGTGATACGCCGACGGTCTCTGGGGCGTGCATCCGAGTGAGAGGGGAGAACAAGAACGTCCGAGCGGATAGGATAGTGTGGCTGGTGCGGCGAGTGATAGATGGAGAACCTGGTGACTGCTGGAGCTTACCATTGGGCGTTGGACTGTGCTGGTAGGGTCGCCGTTAAGTCGCGGGAGACAATGAGCTACCAAGTGGCGGATGGATTTGGTAGGATTTCTGGGGGGGGGGGGGGGGCGTCCGGAGACCCGATGCTCGTGGATCTGGTTCTGAATTCGAAGACGACGACGATATTGGAGTTCGGACTGGAATGTTCGAGGTTGTATGGGTGTTTCGATAGATCTGCAGGAAGCGTAGCCGAGACCCGACGTGGTATTTCGTGTTGACGAAGAAAAAGCGTTGGCTGCTCGCCGAAGCCTGCCATGCCTGCTTGTCGTTGGGCTGGAAGTTGTTTGATCTGCCGCCGGGTGACCGTTGATCAGAAAAGCAAACCAGGGCACGACAGGACTCGAGTAAAAGGGCTTTGAAAAGGATGAATGGAAGGTTGTTGAACTGGCCAACTCCCTGTTAGGGGGCTATTTCGGCGGTAACTCCCGGTGGCCAGCGCAGTCTCTACGGGCCACCCGGACGCTAGTGGCTCACCCCTTACGGAGGACGGGTCTCCGGTCGCGTCGCGTCGCGCCAGTAACCCGCAACCTCACGTTTGAACGTCGGCGATAACGAACGTCCACTCATCGCTGATGAGGTGCCTTATCAACAACGAGCCTACTCTCCACGAATTCGTCGACAGAAAGCAATTGATGATGCGAAGAAATCACACAGTTTAAGGTAGCCCGGCCTGGAAAGACAGATATGGTTCGTCACTCTGCATCCCCCGCGTTAGCTGGTTCCCCCACTGCTTTCGGCTCATCATGAGCTTCTCTTCAACTCCTGGTTAGTGCCATCCATCAAACACGTGACCATCAAAACCCGAGTCATGGAGGTTTTCATTCGGATTTCATGCTCTTGGCATGTCTCTAATGATATTGTTACATACGAGAACTAATTGCAAACACAGACTGAGAGCCAAAAGCTGTCCCACCAAGCTTGACCACCCATACCACCGGCAGCCAACAGATATGGCTCCCCCTACACAGCTCCCCCGCGTCCGCTCAGCGGAGGCTTCCATAGAAAAGGGCAGAGAGGCCTACGCAAACCAACGTTTCCGCGTCGCCCTGGAGCACTTTACCCTCCTGGCGGGAAACTGTCCCTGCTCAAACCCCTCATCGTCCTCGCCAGCCGGTAGGAGAAGTGGGAGCAGTGAAGCCCGACCCCAGCAACGCCGTCGAAGGGAACGATGCACTTGTCGCGACTTTGGTCAGGCCGTCGTCCGGCACCGTCGTGAGAGAGGCGCCGTGTACGCGGAAGCAACCAAGGAGTGCAAATGCGGCGCCGAGAAGACGTGGGGAAAGTGCAGTCGCGAGGGACATGTCCAGGCGCTGGACTATCGTGCTGCGTGTTTCGAGAAGATGGGCAATCTCGAAAAGGCGAAGAAGGATGCCGAGTGGTTATTGGAGATTGCGCCACGGAGGTTGGAGGTAAGGAGCTGAATTCGCATCACTGACCTCTCTCATCCACTCGCGGATCCTACTCATGAAGTTTGTGCACTGACCATTCCTTATTCAGGGGTACATGAGACTCGGAAAGATCTACAGAATAGAGAAGAAGCCTGACTTGGCATGGGCGGCCTGGTGCGCCGGTATCGACGTCGCCCAGAAAGAGGGCCTTGTCAAAACACCCAAGTATGAGGTAGGTAAAAGCTTCCGCTCAAGGCCTAGATATTCGCATCGAACTCAAATCATCTCTTCAAGCAACTACGCAAGATCAGGGAGCCACTACACAAGCACTTTTGTCGCAAAGACCCACTGGACCTGCCAGCAGAGCTCGTCGAGAGCATCTTCTGCTATTTCGAGTTGAACGAATTATGGTATGCAGCTCCCTTCCCCTCCCCCGCTTCGAGATCCCACTACCGACCAAATCCACTAAGTTGCCATCAGCCGCATGGCGGGCGTCTGCAGACGCTGGGAAGCCTTCTTCGACACCCACCCATACATCTGGAGAGAACTACGTTTCCAGTCCGTCAACCCGCAAAAGCCACCGCGCGTAAGCTTCTTGAAGACACTCCGCAAACGCACCGCCGGACGCGCCCGCGCACTCGTCATCCCCAGCGCCCACGCCTTCCAGCTGAGCGAGTCCAAGTGGATTTCCCTCATTCAGACCACCAACTCGCAGACGACGAGGAGGTTAGAGATCGGTGGCCTCTGGCGCGGCATGAATGGCGACTGGGGGTATAAGTTGCCCCCGAAGCCCCCCTTCTTCGAAGGCTTAACACACTTGAGATTGGGTTTCCACTACCCAACAGCCGACTATACCGGCAGGGGCGGGCCCCAAGACTTCGTCAGGCAGATCATTGAGCGAGCCAAGGAAAATCTGCAAAACGTCACATTGACAAGCATGAAACTAAACGACCTCGACTGGCCGCAACTGCCGCGTCTCGAGATACTGCGTTTATCGGGTCCAGCAAACTCGACACTAACGCAACTTACCCCCGAACGTCGTTTAGATCCAGTAAGTCCCAACCCCAACCCATCATCTTAGAAAAAAAAAAAAGCCTCTGAACCGATTGCGCGTCCCAGTTCGCCCTCGCCCGAGCAACACCAAACCTCCAACAACTAAGCCTTGACAACTTCGGCGTCTTCACCGGCGTAGACTCCCTCTCCCCGCCCGCGGACTGCTGGTCCCTCTGGCGCCACCTCCAAGTCATCCGTCTCGAGACGACCCGGAGCGGCCTCTCGATGGGCAACAAGCGCCACTTCCCGCCTCTCCACCCTTCGTCCTTCCGCGTCTTCGAGGCCCGCGCCGCGCAGCAGGGGAACCACGGCGACTGGCTCCCGCAGCAGCTGCCGCTAGACTACTCGGGCTACGACCAGGCGTCCGCGTCCCCGACGGAGAACCAAAACCTCGACCTCGTGACGTACCCCAACCTCGAACGCTTCTGGATGCCCAAGCTCCCGCTGAGCGTGGACCTGGCCACCATACTCCTGGAACCCGCCATCCGCTCCGGGAGGCTCAGGGAGGTCGGCCTGTGCTGGAGACAGGATCCCGGACAGTATTTTCCCGGCGCCCTGGACTTCCTGAGGGGGGCGGCGTCGGTGAGGACGCTGGGATTCTTCGAGTTCGATTTCGAGAGCCACGAGGCTCTGACGCGAGACCCGGCTCATCGCGGCGTTGATCCCGGGGACTTGCTATTTGGCTTCCTGGAATCCTTTCCGAATCTGGAGGTCTTGGAGTTGCATTCCAGCAACTGCGATCCGCGACGCATCGGCGCCGTGATTGAGAGGATGGTCGGGCTGGGGAGGTTGAAGAAGGTGTACCAAAAGGCCCTGACCGGTGTGTTGATGGATCAGATACGAGCGTTTTGCGAGGCGCATCAGGTGGAGTTGGCGTACGGGAGCTGGGAGCCGCCGTTTCCTGTGCCGATTGAGACCTTGGAGCCAGTTATCATTGAGGCCGTTTGAGACGAGAAAATCTTCCTTTTCGCCTCACTGGTTATGACAAGGCGTATTCATGATTTCACGTTGAATATTCAGGAACGAGCCAATGCCTAGTCAATCGCAAGGCAGCAAAGTAACCTAGGAGTGTCTAGAGTAGATGTACCTCACACCTTTATCGCCGTACAATCCCGTGATGGCCTTAAGTCTTTGTTTCTTCAAACATAGTCAATCCTAATCTGGTAATGACCCTTTTCTGTGGTCCAGTCTCTGGCATTCCAACCGCACACCATTCATTGCCCGTCTCTTGGGATGGGAAATGCTCATCGATGTTGCCTGCTCCTGGTCCATGTCTCACAGGCATCAAACCTTACATGGAGAAGACGAACGCCTCTCTGGTCTGCTTCACTCATTCCAAGGCGATTCGTCATTATTAATATACATAGGTTGCCTTTCATCTCTTTTAATATCTGCCGAGGCGTGTGACGCGATGGGCCCTTGGACAACGCCTCGGCCCTCTCTCACAGCCTTGCATGGCCGCTCCCGCTCCTTCTCTCTACCCTCAACCAGAGAGATATCAGACTCGCATCTGTATATAGGTGAGGTGAAGAAAGGTTGTACGACAATAAAAAGAAATGGATGCAATTGAGTAACAAAAAAAAAGGGGGAATTCCTGCCATTTGACACAATATCCCCAACTGTACGCTCATGATGAAGGAAACTGCCCCGCCATGCCCCTATTTTGACTCCTTTCCTTCCAGTTGTGACTGTTCGTGTTGGGTATTCCGTCACTCCATTCAAACATGGTCATGGCGCAGGGAATATGTTCACTGCCCGTTAGGGATGTAGCGTTAAGAGGGAATAAAAAACAAAAGCAATCAAGTACCCAATGATTCGTGAAACCGCCTCACTTGTAAATGCTCGATCCATCAGGCCCCTTCCACCAATTGCGATCGTATCGCAAGCGTCTTCTACAATCCTCGCCGACTCATGGCTGCGTTGGCTCCTGCTGAAGCAAGATCTTGCTTCGCACTAACGTTCCTAATCGCCGCGCGGGGTAGGTTGCTGGTACCAACAGTGATGCCACCTTGTCCCGTGCTCGTGCGCTTGGCGGTAGCAACATGAACAGTCCCTGTGGTCGCCACTGAGGGCCTGCGAGAGGTCTGGCCCGACACTGGCTTGTGTGGGCTGGCGCCACTAACATGTCTTGACCCAGGGTTGCTCTTGAAGCCAGCAGCCGGGGGTTCAGGGAGGGGACGAGGAGCCGCGGCTGTAGTGTGACGCTTCGCAGGAGAGGCTTCACGGGTGGTCGGGATTCGTGGCAGAGGGGCTCCCATCTTCTTGCCGCTGATGAACTCGTGGTGGATTGCGTCTTCAGGTTTGAGCCGCCTGTCTGGATCCCACCGCAGACATCTAGCGAGGAAGTCAAGGAACGCCTCATCGTCGCACTTAAGAACTTGTTGAAGGGTCTTGGACGACGGACGACGCCTTCGTCCTTTCGACGAGACGGTCAGACGCGGTTTGCCCATGGAATCGAAGAAGAGCTTCTTGCGAGTGCTCTTCTCGATGAGGTGCTTCTCAGGAGGACCGAAGACTTCCATAATGCACGCCAGCTGCTCCTGCTCGTTTTCTCCGGGAAAAATAGGAACTCCGGTGTAGAGCTCAGCTAGGATACATCCCAAACTCCACATGTCGATAGGCATTCCATAAGTCATACCCAAAATAACCTCGGGAGACCGGTAGAACCGCGACTGAATGTACGTGTACACCTTCTCGTTCTCAAAACAGCTGGAACCGAAGTCGATGACTTTGATTTCCGAATGCATTGGGTGTCGCAAAAGAATGTTTTCAGGCTTGAGATCGCAGTGAATAACCTTTTGCTGCTTGAGCAGGTTGAGCGAGCTAAGCATCTGTTTGGTGAAGCGCCGAATGAGCTTCAGCGAGAATCCACGGAATGCGTTCGCCTTGATGAACTCATAAAGGTTCATATCCAGGAGTTCAGTAGATATGCAGAGATGTCCTCTGAAGTAGAAGCTGTGGGTGAAGTTGACCATACTATGCCTATTCTTGGGGTCCTGTATTTACGATTAGCGGAAGCAATAATACGGCCCGTCACACTTCTTACCCATTCGCGAAGCTTTTGCAGAATATTGACTTCGACAAGAGCTTGCTGGTGAAATCTTTTCTTGTTGCGAATGATCTTGACGGCAACAAGCACGCCAGTTTTGTGATCAATGCACCGGACAACCTGACCAAAACTTCCCTTTCCAAGCACATCAATGATTTCGTACCGGTACGCAAGATGATCGCCAGGAACGATGCTGTAATCTCCGCGGTCGTCGTCGTAGCCGAAGTTCGGAGTGTCGGACTGGAGGTCACCAACGACCTTGCGAGCGTTTTGTGTCCCACAAAAGTATATGTCGTTGTAATCGACGATCTCGCCGCGTTCGTAGATGTTGAGCATAGCAATTCGAATAGCTTCCTGAGCACCGACTCGCTCCTTGGGTGTCGCACGTTTTCTCAAAGCGTCCAGTGTCCTGGCAGCGATTTCCGTCTCTTTTCGCCTCGCACCCATTTTCTTCATCTCTTCTTCCGCAACGAGATCATCTTTGTCCAGATCTGCCGTCCACGGGTCTTGGTGTCGCATCATAGTTGCCGACGCTTTTGGACGCAATATCTTCTGCATAACGGATGGATTATGTGACTGAGAAGACTCTGGATGAGCCTTGGGGACAGAAGCCGAGGTCCAATTTTCACTCTTGGTTCGGTCGTGACCCAGGCTTGCTGCTGAACTCTTCCTTCGCCTCGAATCCAGATATGATGTATTGGCCTTAGCCTTGACCGACGGGCTGGGGCTATTCTTTGCCGAGCCCGAGCTGAGGTTACTGACGGTCGCAGAGATTGGTAATCGTGGAGGAGGCATTTGTTCCTTACTAAGGCTGCGCTCCAGAGTTTTGTCCTGCGCGGACTTGGAATCGGTCTTCCCACGCTTCCAAGACAGGCTCAATTTCCTACGCAGGGAGCTCATCGAGGATGGCGTAGGCGGCTCTTCAGGGTCGGAAATCGGTGGTGTCGGCGACTTCGCCTTAGGTGGACGGGGGGCGCGAGGACCCGAAGGCTTTTGTATGGGCTTCAAGTCAAAAGGCTCTGTGGTATTACCACTGTCGCCCGTCTTTGACCTCTTGAGGAACGCGGGATCGGGTCCTGCTTTGGGGGCCGAGGAAGACAAGAAAGGAGACACACTGGCTTTGCTAGCAGGCTCCTTCGATGTTGCCTCCAACGACTCGGACGAACTTGCGCCGTCCGCGCCAGCCGCACTGTCAAGACGATTATGATGAATAGTGCTGCTGCTGCGCATGCAAAAGTCTCCCTTCTCGTCCTGCCTGTTCCTGGAGAAAAAGGAGCTCTTAGACGCAGTCATTGGAGTAGTAGGCGTTTTTGCGGTGATACGCGACGGGGGCGGGCTTAAGTTTCTATCGGGACCATTCTGATTCAGTGCCGCGATCTTGGCTGTCGTAGATGGGTTCAGGGGTCCGACAGTGATTGGGGGCAGTCGCACAGGAGGGGGATTCTTCCTCGTTTGGGGAAGGTTCCCCTTCTTTTCGGGGTCGAGGGCTGCTGCATTCGTCGACTTCTGGGTACTAGCCTTCCGTGCGACCTTGACAGCGGGTTCGGGAAGGGAGGGGATGGAGAAGCTGCCAGTGGAGTTACTATTGATGCTGCTAGCATCAGCAGCGAGATTGGCTTTCCGCTTGTCCAAAAACGATCCGTCTGTGGCTGACTGTTGTGGTGATTCGTACGCTTTCGGAATAGCAGGCACGGGCGGAACGTCCTCTTCGTCATCAGCCGAATGGGAATTTTGGTTGTGTGGGGTAAATGTTTTGGGTGCTGGAAGACGCGACGCGGCTCCAGTAGCAGGCGCTCTGGGTTGGATTGACGAGCCAGTCGAGGTCCTCACGGTGTTCAAGCTGTTTGCCGACGTGATAGACAGTCCCGAACTGTACGACTTTCTGTGCATGTCGGGAGTCGTCCGAGATGATGAGGGCGTCGCAGAGGCTTTTCGGGGTATCATGGATGGAGATCTAGAGTGTTCTCTGTGCTCGAGCGGTGGGGGAGGCGGCGCGCTGGCCAACTGGCTGAGACTCGGGACGTGGTGCATGGACATGCGCTTCATTCTCCGCGTATCTGTCGGACTGATGGTCCTGGCGCCGAGGCCGCTTGCGTGCGATGCGTGTGACACTCCGGGCATGACGGACTGTCTCCTCGACGGAGCCGAACCGTTGTTGTTGCCCTTGCTTCCACCTAGCGGTGAGCGAGGCGATATCGTAGAAAGACGACTCCTGTCGGGAGTCGAGAGATTGGCAGTGTTTGCCCGAGGAAGTGCTTGATGCATCGATTTAGCTTTTGTCGCTCTGCTATTTATGTGGTTTCTTGGAGTCTCGAATCCAGTGCCGGAGGTGCCATCGGTCGAGGTCCGAGTGGAATCGGTCCCACCAACGTTGCCTATTACACTCGGCCTCCTCCGCTGCCCAGTGCGACTGCTAAAGTCTGTCTCGATGACGCCTGGACCGATCGATTTTCGGGGCGGTTTCGCGATGTTCGTGTTTGATACTGGGGGATAGTGGCTTTGGCGTCGGGGTCTTGCGGCCGAGGGACCATTTGAGGAGTCGGCGACGGAAGATGGGCCGTAGGCGGTGGTCGAAATGCTGGCTTGCCTGTTGGAAGAGGTACTGGGTCTCCTCAGGATAGAACCAGATCTGCCAGGGCGGGTCGCGGTCTGAGGGATTCCATTTCCAGCGCGTGTAGTCCCGCCGTTCTGGGTTGTAGGAGCCCCGCCCATTTTGTCGGCCATACCCTGGGTCTCCAGAATGCTTCCTTGACCGGTTGGGGACGGGAATTCGGTCAATTTGAAGTCGTTGGAGGCAGATTCGAGGCTGCTTTGAAGGTCGTCAAAACTGACCGAGGGCAGAAAGTCGTATGAATTAGTCGACTCTCCTACTTCATTCGCGGCGCCATTCCGACCGAATGAGAAGAGAGAGTGGTTGTTGGCGGAAGACGCACTAAGCATTGGACCGTTGGCAAGCGAGCCTTTTGAGGGAGACGTGGTTCTTGTGTCCGAGATGCCCCTATTACTGCAGGATTCATCGGATTAGCACATAGGTCTGCTTAGGAATGCATGGTACACAAGAAACCAAAGGGTAAGCAGGGGCGATTCGCGGAAAGAAGGAAACAAAAGATGAGGGCATCCCATACAGTCTGGTCGGGGACTTGTTCGCCGGTCGCGGGCCAGCAGGCACTCGGTGCTCCCTTATCATGTGTACTCGGTGCAACAGCCAGCGCGCAGATGATGCAAGCGTTGGACGTCGATGCGAGGATAGAGAAGCCGACCGATCGAGATAGGGTGAAAGAGGTCGGCGAGGTCTGGGTCGAGAGCGCTTTGCGACTTCGCGATTGGGGAACCTCAGTCCGGTCAGGGAGCTGAGAGCATTGGAGATGCTACCTCATTCCGAGAACAACAAACGATGGTTATGGTCGTGCTGGATGGACGAGGGCCGCGAGTCGGTAGGTGGCAAGAGTGAGTAGTTGAGCAAGCCGGGCGACGTCAGAGGGAGGCGGGAGCTGCAGGCGTAACCACCAAGCCTGAAGCCTTTCGTTTGAGCCTGAGCCTTGAGCCTTGGGGGGCAGGTAAGGAAGGAGTGAGGTTGGACTGAGCCGGAGCCGATGCAGCACTGTACACCTAGACAGCAGACTGGTCGGGACTGGTCTGGTCTGGTGGTTGTTTTTGTCGAAAAGAAGGGCCTGTCGCCGCTTGTCGGTGGCAGGCAGGTCACGGTCGGGGGGTGGGGCGCTGGAGCACTGGAGCCTCTTTCTCGGTCCTCCCCCCGTCAAAAATGTACGAAGATGCGGATTAGAGGTGAGCAGCGTGATGGAGGAAGGATAGGACTGGTGGACGAGAGAGTGGATTGTCATTTGGCGCGAGTGCGAGTGCAGGTGCTATTGCAGTTGCAGCAGCGTGCAGATACGTATCGTTGCTAAGATTAGGTAATGTAACTTACCTTACCTTATGTATCTTCATTCGCCTTCGCCTCTGGTTTTTCAAAGGCAGAAAGGAGGAAAGGGAAGGTATGGCATCTGAGGTGCGGTAAGGTACGAACGATCCAAGAACCCGACGCCCAGGAAGGTCAGGAAACGCGCAAAGCTTACCAGCTAGCAGAGGCTAGGTCCCTGACTCTGTTATGAGGATTAACCCAAAACCCGGAAAGTAAGGTACAAGGCCGAAAGAAAGGTGGATTTTATCCGCAAAGTATCTTCTCGCCAGTTCACTATGGACAGATACGACAATTCTTAGAGTCAGGAAAGGTACGGGCTAAGGCACGCTACAAACTACTGGCCGCAGCGGCAGGCCAGAAGGGGTCCGAGGGGAGAAACATCTACGAAGTACTTCAGTAGCAACTTGGGCGGGGACGGGAATGGGGAGGCAGGCCCAGCAGGCCCAGCGGGCCCCAGGGGGGGGGGGGGGGAAGGTTGTTGGGACACCAAGAGAACCTGAGAAAAGAAGCCAAAAAAAAAAAAAAAAAACCGGGTGGCAGCGCAAGAACCAATGTAGCGGTGGTGCTCTGCCGGTGCTCCTGCTGGCCCCCTCACCCGTCCTGCACTCTGAACTTTGGAAGGGAGGTCGGGTGTCGGCCTCAGGTAAGGGTGTTAGGGGTGTTAGGTAACAGGGGATGCCCGTTTCTTGCACCATCGCCGAGCTAGCAAGAAAGGTACTCCGCAAATGTGCCCACGCTGCCCACGCTGCCTTACCGACCTCAACCTTTGAGTCGTCGCATTGCGGGCGGTGTGATCAAACGGAACCCGCCTGATAACGTGCCCCTCCTTGTCCCCTCTCTTGGTGAGAATGGCCGCTAAATAACCTCCCAAAATGAGGCAAATCTAATGGAGCGAGCGGGTATCAAAACCATGGAATGGATCCATCCCATCCCACAGACCGATCATTCAAACAAAAGACCTCAGGCATTCCCGTCAACTGGAGATTCCTAAATACCGTTAGGAGAGGGGCTCAAGAGCCATGGAACGAACTAGGGAAGGTCTTGCCTTCTCCACAAAGACAAGCAAACAGTTATTTCCTTCGTTAATACCGACGAGGTTATAGCTTAACCGACTATTGCCCCCCTACCTGATATAACCCGACCACATAACCTGTCCTAACCTAACTATTACTATAGGCGGGTAGGGGCTATAGGCCTGTATTCTATTAGTTAGGTAATAGGGTTCCCTTACTACATATATCTTATAATCTAGGAGTAATTTCCTTATATCTAGATTATATTCTAAATATATTGAAAATTTCTTTTATAATATAGACTTCCTTATATATAATTTAATATTATTATTATTGCTAAGATAGTATTTATAATTAAATCTAACTCTAGAAATTCCCTAGATATTAGTAAATAGTTCCCTAAGATACCCTATATAGATAATAAAATTAAACAGAGTTATATATATTTAGAAGATAAAAATAATAAACTAGACTTTAATAACTAGTATATAATAAAAGGACTTAAGTCTCCTAAGTTTCAGCCTTTAAATTAAGCAAGTATATATAATAGTAATAATAAATACTAATAGCTTCTAAGTTAACTAAATCCTCTATATAGCTAGCTTCCTAGAAATACCTTAAATTATAACTAATAGTATTGTTACTTATATTATTCTAACTAAAGTATTAGATAAGGATAAGTATATTAAGCTATAGAAGGTTACTTAATATAGTTACTATAAGGAACAATAGCAGGTGCAGGATGCAGAGCTATGCTATTAGCAAAACGTTAGCGAGTGAGGGGCGAATAAATATACCTTAGAGAAAACTCTATAAGTAAAAAAACTTAGAAGGTTAAATAATAGTTCTAATATAATAATAGATATCTACGTTTTAATATTCTAGCCTTTCCTAGTTTAAGCCTTTAGCTATACTCTTTATAATTCTATTACTTCTACCTTAATTCGAGAAACTAGCACTAGTTAGAATATCTAAAGCAAACTAGTAATAATATACTAATAATTTAGTAATAGAGTTTAACTAGAATAAACTCTAGGCTAGGTATATAGAATATAACTAATAGGGTCTTAGCTAATAAGATATTAATTATTCGCTAAGCCCTAAGATATAGGGAATATAGTGCGAATACTATACTAGGGGAATAGATAACCCTAGCAATAATATAGCAGGAGGAATAATCCCGAGGGGTCGGGCTAGGTCCTAGCTAGCACTAGACTAGGCAGATTACTCCTTAAGGGGCGAAAGGATAGCGAGTAGTAGCTAATAGGGTACCCCGCCTAGGACGCCCTGAGAAGCTAGTATCTCTAGTATCCTTACCTAAGCTATATAGTTATTATAGAAATAATAGGAGAGCCTTATAGAATAGATATATCTATAATAATAGTAGTATAAGGAATAAACTACTACCTTATTATAAGAACTTACTAATTACTTAGCGCTAAGATACTTATAAATAGAATATAAAAAGCCCCTTATATATAACTACTATACTATAACTAAGGACTTTACTATAAACTAGGTTAGCAACTAGATCTAAGCGATTAAGGATAGAAACTAACTATATACTAGCAGTATGCTAGAGCAACAGGTCTAATAGGTACTCACGAAGATAAGCCTATCCCTATAGACCTAGTAGTAATACTATAGGGCTAGGCTAGAAGGAGACCTAGTATAGGCTAACTTTATATTATTTACTCGCTAATATTATATTAACCCCGAGCTTTAAGAGCGAAGGTACTATGAGAAGCTAGATATAATAAAGTAAAAAGAGATATAATTACTAATATAGTTCTTTACTAAATAGTTAGCAATATATTAGGACTTAGGTATAGTTAGTATAGAAGATAGCAAGGCTAAGGCCTATATGCTATACTTCTAATTAGCCCTATTCCTATATAGGGAACTCGAATATTAGAAAGTTGAGATATAGAGGCTAAGAGATATAGCTATAGAAGCTAAATACTTATAGGAGATATATTGCTAATAGGGCGGCGAACCTCTGCGAAGTAAAAGTAAGAAATAGTATATAGGGGAAGAGTATAACCTCAGGGGGCCCCTAATAGCGAGGTCGGGTTAAAAGACGGGCTAGCAGGGTTCTAGCTAGAAGATAATGCAGGGTTTGCAAAGCCTAATACCTCCCTAATAGGTTAGCAGCATAATATAGGGATCTAATTAAAATAGGTCTATATCTAGCCCTAGTATATAACCTATAATATCTAATTATATAGTATGCTTTAGCTATAAGCAAAAGGGGTATAAGAGGGTAGACTACCCGGATGAATACGTAAGATAAAGCGTAAATAAAACGCTAGTAGGATACTAAGTACTCGCTAAGAAGGCGAGGATTAATATAATCTAATCCTTAAGAGTTAAAGAACTTAACTCGTTAGAAAATAAGTAGGCCGGGGGATTATACTAATAACCCCTATACCTAAATTAGAACTAGATACCCTCCTAAAGGGAGCTATTATAAAAGGATAGGCGATCGTTCTCTAGAATATTACTAAATAAGAAGTAATAGTAGATATAGATTCCTATTCCTAGGTTGATATTATTAGTAGTTAACTAGCTAAGTCCCTATAACTACGACCTGCAATAGCTATCACCCCTATATTAGAAGGGTTTAATAGGTTATCTATAACGGGCTAAAATATATACTAGTTAATATTTATAAAGGTATCGAGGGGCTAAGAGCCACGGTCAGGTTAAACTAATAGCAGAAGCACCTAAAAGGTAGGATTAGTATTATTATACTACTTTTGCTTGCTTCCTCTAAGATCCTTTATTTCTAGCTTTTAGTAAGTATTCGCTAGGTCTTCGCTATAAGGGTTCTATACCCTAGACCTATAGGCCTTTCTATCCCTTTAGCTTATATTAGCTGAAGCATCTCCAGTTTCTCTAGTCTAGGTATCTAGTCCCTTATAATTATCCCCCTTCTAATTATAATAATCCTTATTATAAGATCGGGTATTATAGGTTAGCCCTCTGTTATTATCCTTCTTAGCTATCTAGGTTAGGCCCCGGTCCTTTACTTATTGCTATTATTATCTAGCGCGGTATCTATTTACTAAATATTCGCTAAAAGATAGTAGAGCCCTTAGAGTTATAGATATAATAGCTAGGCCTATAGTCCTATTCCTTATAGTTCCTCTCTTTTTAGGCCCTTTTATGCTCTCTATTTAGGCTATTCTAAAGGGATCCTATTATTTCCTTTTAAAAGAGGGTAATTATCCTTATAGTAACTTCGTTTTTATTCTCCTATTATTCGCCCTTTATCTAGCGAGCACTTTCTTATATTATACCCTTATAATAACTTCGTTTTTTATTTTATTATTTCCTTTTAAAAGAGGGCGGTTATCCTAATAATAGCTTCGTTTTAATTCTCCTGCTATTCGCCCTTTATCTAGCGAGCACCTTCTTATACTATACCCTTATAATAACTTCGTTTTTTATCCTATTATCCCCCTTCTAAATAGGCGTATTACGAGGCTATTAAGTAGGTTAGATAGTAACTATTACTACTAATTTACTCTATCTATCTCCTAGTAGGTAGCACCTGCTATAGTAAGTAACTACTATTCTTTGCTATCCGAAGTCGTATCTACCTTTATAATAGTTTAGCGAGGTCTCTTTAGCTATTTATAAAATAATAGCTTTTTCCTACCCTAGGGTTAGTTCTTTTCCCTCCTTATTATACTATATTATTTAATAACTACTTTTATATTAT
>JAOQIF010000709.1:16767-46173 GCA_026260285.1 Colletotrichum sansevieriae | reverse complement strand
TATACACAGTATATACAGTATTAATAATACTGTGTTATGTAATATACCTCTATATAGTATATAGGTATGTATTATAGTATATACTAGTATTTTATAATATAAAATACTATAATATCTTATAAGGGTGATAATATCTGCATAGTTAATGAGGTTAGTAGTCTCCTCTACTTCTATTAGAGTAATATAGCCTAGCTGCTATCCTCTTAGGATTATTATTAGCCTATCTATTATATTTCGCATGAGGATGAGCTTAGGGTTATCTACTATAATTATTATATTAACTACGCTTATATAACTAGATTAAAACTACTAAGTATTAGAGCCTTGGTAGCTTAACTTAGGGAGGTTAATAAAGCTAGTTATAATAAATATATCGCTCTATAGGGGAATAACTATAGTATAAGCGTTATTAACTCGTCTAGTTACTAGGTGCTATCTCCTAAACTAAACTAGATACTATATTCTATATACTAAGCGAAACTTAACTATACCCTTATTAAAGTCTATAACTAGCCTATAATCTTTATAGAATAGTGTTCCTAGCAGAAGATTCGCTCCGAGGGTATTTATAACTCTAGCTATAATAATAACGTGGCTATAGATCTCCACGTTACTAATAGTGCCTAGGATATAGAAGTCGAATATAACCTGCTCTATTATATAAAAGGTTAAGTCTACTGCGTTTATCTTCTATAGTTCTATTATTTAAAACATAGGATTTCGCGCAAAGCGTAATACCTAATTCCTATTAACTAGAGTTATTAAGGCGCTTATATCGATATAGACTTCCTCTAGGCTAGCTATATTATCGCTTTTTATATTAAAGTAGAGATATATCCGTTTAGCTAGTATTATTCGTTTTACTAGTTTTACCTAGGTGTTAATAATTTGGTTTTTCTTAAGTAATACCTATATATTATTTGCTAGGGGAATTATAACGAGACTTGCGAAATTTACTATATTATTAATATAATATATAGCAGAGTCTAGAACTAAAGTAGTTAGGGAGATTGCTAGCGTGCTTCTCGCTATAACTACGATATCTATCGTCTAGCCCGCTATTTCCTCTTTGCGTAGTTGCTCTAATAGGGCAGCTGAATTATAGGGGACTTCCTATATATCTAGCAGGATATAGCTACTATTAATAAGGTTATTAATATTATAGTCGTCGTTATAATCCTCTTATATATAATAGGCATCTAAGTCTATCTAGCCTAGTCTATTATATTTTATATAATATTAAAAACCCGGGTTTCTCTATAGCTAGTTCTATAGGCAGCGATCTTTCTAGTTTTAATAGTTATTAGAGCGCTAGAAGCGTTGCTAAGGTTAATAACGTTATTAGGGTTGCGGATTATTACGATTATCCTATTAGAAGTCTTAGTTAGTCCGTCGTCCCTTGTTATTAGTCTATATTATATCGTCAGACTCTTCTGATATATAGTTAATACTAATTAGCGCCTAGAGTCTGCGCTAAACTACCTTGCGTTTTTTCTTAGCTATATTAAGGTAATCCTCGAGAGTATTGCTAGTAGTTAGTTTATCTAGGAATCGCTAAAGCTCTAAGTTAATTATATTATAGAAGATCGTTAATAGCTAACTAACTATAGATATTAGTCCTATTTATACTCTATTATATTTAAAATAGTTCTAAGTAAAGTTGCAAATATCTTTATCTCCCTTAAGGTCTTCTATAGTAAACCTATATATAGCGATCTATTAGATAGACTCCTATTAGGTTAGCATAAAGCGTCTCCTAATAGCATTATATAGGGTGTAATATCCCGCATAGAGGTAGTTCTATCGTTTAATTAGCTTAAGTTAATATTCCTACTAGCTAAGTGCTTTCCCTCATAGTAGAGAGCTCTAATTCTATATAATCTCTAAAGCTATAGCTAGGCTAGTAGTTTTAGTATCTAAGCTAGAGATCTATAGATCTATCTCCTTATAATATAGAATATCCTAGTTATAAAAGACGGGTTCTATACTATACTTCTTATTAATATCTAGCTAAAAAATACTATACTATTAGGCAAATCTACCTTCTTATTAAGTTCCTATAGGCTATAGCATCTTAGTATTAGCCTCGAGCTAGCTAAATACTTAAAAGAAGTAAAGCCTCGAGACCCTAGGATAGTAGCTCTAGATAAGGCTCCTAGGATAATAATAAAAATATTAGTAATAACGCTAAATTTTACTATAGTAGCTAGGTCCTCTCTACTAATATATCCTATTTTAGCAGACCTATAGTAATATTATAAAGAATTTATAATATTCTATAGATTTTTCGCTCTAATAGTCCTATAATAATATCTTCTAGCGCTATAACTCGTAGTTCGGGGTTTTTTCTACTCTTATTATAAATATTATTTACTATAGCTCTTGCTTTAATAGGAGGTCCTAGGGGTTCAATATCTAACTAGCTAGACTAGATAGGAGTTATAACTCTTTTATCTCTCGGGGGTAGAAGGGTGATTCTCTCGCTAGCTCTATAAAGGCTTTCTTCTCTAGATAGGGGTATAAAAAGTGCTACTATTGCTAGAATATCCCTTATAGCTGCAATTATATTAATAATACTAATTAATATAGTTATATAGTTATTAGGCTCGAGTATCTAGTAATAGTATAGATTAGCTTTTACCTTCTAGCTTATATTAATAATATCTATATAGGATATATAGTTATTATCCTATTTAAGAGAAGTGAGGTTTGCTATCTAGTTGCGAAATCATTTGCTAAGGCTAAGGGTAAAGTTATAATCCTTATAAGCCTACTAGAAACTATAGAGCTTAAGAGCCTTATTATAATATCTAATTCTAGCTATATCTCCTATATTATAATATTCCTCTATAAGAAAGGGATTATTATACTAATTTAATATTAAACTCGAATAGTTAGCTATATAAATCGATAGTTAAGACCTCTATTTCTTTAACTTCTTTAACTTCCTTCCTTTTAATATATAAATACTTTTAGGAGGGGGTTTTGAAGTTAAGTCTAAGTCTTCTACCTTATTATAAGTCTTTATAGTATAAAGGAGGTCTTAGATAAGGAAAAAAGAATAGGTCGTACTATTAGATATTATAGTCTTCCTACTAGCCTAGGGCTATAATAGGGGTTACTAAGACTACGAGTAAAATAAGGAAAAGAGCAATATAAGTATAAATAATAATAAATAGTATAATAAGTAATTATAAGTATATCGTAATATATTCTATAATAGCTAAGCCTTCTAAGCTTATCTGCTAGAAGTCTCCTACTTAAAGGATAGGCGTTAAGCCTAACCGTAGTCACGTGGAATACCACGTGATAGCCGACTATATCACCAAAAGGCGTGTGATATATAGTGATTAGAGTATTGCTAACTAGCTATTTAAATAACTAATTATCCCTAGATTAGATTAAGCATTTCGATATATACTTAAAGAACCAAACCTAGGGCTAAAAGAGGCTCCTTCTAATCGATAGGTATAGATCTTATTATACTATTAAGTTCCTATAGTATTATAAGGATTATAATATCCTTCCTTTTAGCCTCCCTCCTTATTTAACCTATCTCCTTTAGCTACTAGATATTATAGTATTTTAGCCTCTTAAGTACTATCATAGCCTAGCGGTTAATACTATAGTCTAGGAAGGCTATACTACTATTACTAAGCTAGAGTTCCTCGGTTTTATTTAGTCTATTTATAAATAAGCCTTCAAGCAAACTACTATTATCTTAGCTTTTAAGAAGACTAGGATAAACCTATTTAACTTATAAGTAGTACTAGAGAAGATCGCAATCTAAAATAGCACCCTACTTAAGGCTATAATAACTATACTACCTAATGCAGGATTAAGCTCCTCCTCCTTTAGCACTCCTATAACTATTAGGAAGCTTAGGAGAATAGCAAATAAGCTCTTAGAAGTATTAGAGGTTATTAATAACTAGATCGAAGAGCTAACTAGAGAGATATCGCTATTTAGCTAGAACCTAGATTAATTTATTAGAGGGGCCCTGACCTAAGGGTCTGAATTAATCTAGGTTAAAAGAGACCTCTTAAGGACTAATTTAGCTAAAAAAGTCTATAAAGCTTATTATTAAGCATAAAATATATAACTATAGATAAGAGGAGTTATCTATATTAAAAATAGTAAGAAAATAGTATAGCAGAGGTAGGAAAACGAGTATATAAAGGCTATAAAAGTAATATAATTAGCTAAGCAAAAGATCTACTAATCTACTAAAAAGGTGGTTTTTAAGGCTATAAAAAAGGCTTAGAGGATAAGAATCGATAGGAGATTATAGCTATTATATATAATTAATACTAAGGGCTATAGTTATATGCTAAGGAGGGGTTAAGGGTAGGAATAGTTTTAATTAATCACTTTTTTAGATATTTAGGTGGTTAGGATATTTGGGTAGTTAGCACCTACTTTAGTGGGTGACGAGTTCTCGAGTTCCAATTAAAGTGGGGGCGGGCTGCATGTAGCTTATCTTATCTTAGGATCACGTGGTGGGATCTGCGAGCATCACGGCTCTTTGGCACGCAAGCCCCTTGGCGATGATTCCAGAACGGGGCTCAGCTTGAAGCTGCGCAGAGACCAACTTCATCTTTCGTTTCCATTGTCGCGTTCGCCCTGTCATGATAATTCAGATCCCGTTCACTTCAACTTCTAGAGCCTGATGCGGTCTTTCTAGCGATGATACCCCGGTAGTCTGGCTACGTGGCCGTCTCCCCTTATACTCGACGGCTTTCTTGTAACTCAGCAAGCGATCGAGAACCGAAAGCAGCTCTCAGCAGCCCACGCCTCGAGCCACTGCCTTGCATCATGTACTCCTCTCCTACCGCCCGAAAGTCGGTGGACACGATATCATCGCCCTCCTCTCCGCCAGCCTCGCGCAGCGAATTCCCATTTCATAAGTAAGCTAGGTCCTCATGCTTTACTGCCGGCGACGTTGGTGCTAACAACCTCCAGACAAGGACACAGCTATCCGCACCAAACCATAAGACGCGGTTCTACAGCGAGCTCTGTACACTCAATCGGCGGATCACTCGATATATCTTCCACTAGTTGGGCAAATGCGGTTTTGGAGTCTGGACAAAATGGTAAGGATCTGTGCAAGTAGATCGCATTGCTGCTGATGGGGCTGAAATGGCAATAGCTATCTCAACTTTACTGCAACCACCCATCGTTCGAACTGGACTTCAAGCTCATACCTCTGCGCCCATCTCCAGCGCACACAAGCCTCCCACAGCCCGCGACATCCCACCCGTGACTCTTACCAACATACCTTACGTAGATCCTTCCGACTTCAAGCCATATCTGTCCCAAGTCGGCGCCCTGTACGAGCAGCTCCGCCGTATCAAAGAGCAAGATGACGAACGACCAGGTTCCGCGGGCCGAAGGTCGAGCAAACACGATGATTTGGCAGAATTTGACGAAGGTCATCTGAAGCCTGCCGGTCGCCAACTAAACAGAAGAAAATCCTCCATTGCGTCCATCACTTCTATATCTTCTCTAGAAGCCGCCGGACCATTGAGAAGAAACAGCTCTGGCATAGGTCGCAAAGGAGGCCAAGGCCCACCGCCACTATCAACAATACCCAATGTTTACTTCGACGAGGATTTCCATCTCGAAAACCCCAGAATATTCGACGTCGTTAGCGAACGCTCGGAAGTTGTGCCACCTGCGCCAGGAAACACGGAAGCTGGTAGTAATGGAAGTATAATGGCTCCGCGAAAGGCGCTCGCAACGAATGCGATCTTACAAGAGAAGCTCTCCTGGTACATGGATACGATTGAAATTCATTTGATCAACTCAATTTCGACTGCTTCAACCACCTTTTTTACTGCGCTCGGCTCATTGCGGGAGCTTCATTCAGAGGCAGCGGAATCCGTGGACAGGATCAAGGCTCTTCGAAAGGAACTTGAGGCTCTTGATGACGAGATTGCGACGAAGGGCTTGAACATCGTACAGAAGCGCCGCCGGCGGGAAAACGTTCAAGCCCTCAATGATGCTGTTCTTCAGCTGCGTCATATTGTTGAAGGGGTTGCCTCATGTGAGGCGCTAGTTGAGGCTGGCGAAGTTGACAAAGCCCTAAGCAACATCGACACGCTGGAACTGCTCATAGCGGGCGAGCATGACGAATCCCCCGAAGCTAAAGCACCCATTCTGCCTACCTCACGATTGAGTGATCTCAGAGGCGCAACGGCTCTGCAGAGTGTAAATGAGGACTTGCACCAGTTGCGCTTCCGCATCGGCCGGGCCTATGAATCCAAATTCCAAACCTTGCTGCTTGCCGACCTACGCAAACATATCGAGTCTGTCAGCAACCGCGATGTCCTTCTTCGATGGAGCAGCTCATCAATGCGCGCTAGGGGAGGAGCTGGAAGAGAGGCTGCTGCGTTCCCTGCCTACCTCGGCTCAACACAAGAGTTGCGCAAAGCAATCATGCCCAACATTCTTGGTCTCCACCGAGCGCAGCATATTGCTACGGCGATCACGGCGTATCGTGAGGCCGTCCTGCACGAGGTGCGGAACATCATTAGGAGGCCGATGCCAAGCTCTAATGACGATGACAACGAATCCATGATGTCTGCCTCAACTATGAGTGGGGGGAGACAACGCACGAACCAAGAGAAATCCTCTATTCTGGCAAGAAATCTACGAGCTTTGGACCCCAAAGACGCCGAAGACTTGCTCAAGACAATGTACATTGGTGTCACCGAAACTCTCCGTCGGCTGACCACTCAAGTTAAAGTACTTCTTGATATTGCAAGCTGCCTAACTGAGGAAGCTACTGCTGCTGGTCTCAAGTCCCCACCCATTCGATCGCCACTCGCAAGTCCGACGCCTTTTGATCGGGAATTCCCTCGTCTAGACGATGCCCCCGGTAGTCTTGAAGTTCAGGAAGAGATCCACAAGGCAATGGACATCCCCAATCTGGTTGGACAAGCAGTCGACATGGCACAAGACAAGGTCCTGAAAGTTTTGAAGGTACGCTCAGAGCAAAGCACGCATTTGACTTTGGCTTGGTTCCTTCGATACTTCACGTTGAACCTCTATTTCTCCAATGAATGTGAAGCCCTCTCAGGCCGTAGCGGCACAGCGTTGAAGACCCTGGTCAATAGCCAAATCAAGGAATTTGTCCAACAGCACGGAGAAGCAGAGAAGCAGAAGCTAGCTCAGGGCATGGAATCGGATCAATGGAGTGCCAAAGATTTCGATGAAAACGCCAAGACCCTGCTCGACCAGGTCCTCGACAGCAGTACGAAGGATGCTGCAGCGTGGACGGAAGGTACCAAGATTTGGGAGGAGCAGCCTGAAGAGGAGGCACTCAACGGAACAGTCGGGAATTCAGCCGAGACAAATGGTGCCGGCAAGGAAAAGGCACGCACGGCAGAAATCGAGGGCGAAACGTTTTTGCTGCCCAACTCCGCAATACTTTGCCTCGAGGGCATTTCACACTTTCTACACCTTATCGGCAGCATACCGTCTATGGCCACCGACGTTGCGACGTCTCTGATTACCTACCTACAGCTCTTCAATTCCCGTTGCACTCAGCTCATTCTCGGCGCGGGGGCCACTCGATCTGCTGGTCTGAAAAACATTACGACAAGACACTTGGCTTTGGCCTCCCAAGCATTGTCCTTCATTGTTACACTTATACCTCATGTTCGAGAATTCGTCCGCAGGCACGCCGGCTCTGGCGCCGGTGTATCCAGTCTAATGGGGGAGTTTGATAAGGTTCGCCGCCTGTTCCAGGAGCACCAGAACAGCATCTACGACAAGTTGGTTGAGATCATGAGCGGTCGCGCGGCAGCACACTCAAAGTCTATGAAGAACATCGACTGGGATAACGACGCGAGTCAGTCTACGCATGCATACGTGGAGACCTTGGCGAAAGAGACGACAACTCTGCACAGGGTATTGACGAAGCATTTGCCGGAGAGCTCAGTCCAGATGATTATGGGGCCTGTTTTCGCAAGCTACAAGGATCAGTTCGGGAAGGTGCTTCAGGCTGCGGACCCCAAGACAAGCACTGGTCGTGATAGGTATGTTGCCAAGCCAGAAAGGGGTCAGTGTTTACTAACATGTTGAAGCATGCTTCGGGACGTGGATTTTCTCATTGCAAAGCTTGGCAAACTAGATGGATTCCATGACACTGGTGATATCCTCAAAAAAATTATCAGTTCAAAAGAAGTCAAGGCTGCTGCATCACCAACGCCCGAAAAGCAGCCAGACGGCGGCTCCGAAACAACAGCTTCTACTGCCACATCGACCGCTGAGCCTGGAAGCCGACGAAGCGCAGAGGATGGGAAAACAGAGTCGCCTTCGGGCGCTGAGGATGAGCCCAAGAAGTCATCGTCGTCGTCGTGATGATGTCAATCCAATAAGATGGCAGAGCAGGGAATCAGGGCCACGTAGCTCAAGGAGTAGACATAATAGTGGCGCGTATCCAGTGCTGAGTTTCTATGAGAAAATATGACATCTCTGCGAGTTGGATCACCCAAGAACCTCACAATGACAGATTCTCCTAGTCCGAGGCAGCTCTTGAAGCGGTTCCTCGAAGCCTGTAGCAGAGAGATGAATGGCAACGGAGGCCAGGAGCAATCCGGCCTAGCCGCAGAGGAAAGAGTGCAGGACTGCCTGGGAAAGGGGGACCGGCAAGTGGAAATCTAGTCGCGGGAATTTGTGGTTAACTGCTTACTGAGCTCAGTTGTATAATGTATTAGTCGATCTGCCGACCAGGTGGCTGCGTGTAGAGAGGCTTACCCAATAGCCAGATACTCCTAAGTACCTCACTCAGAATCTTTTCCTCTTGGGCCCCGGGAATTACCAAAGCGATACGAGGAAGCGCCGTAGGCCAGCCGAAAAAGAAAAAAATGAGCACTGCGCTCGTGCCGTACTCGCCGTTCTTTCCGATACGTACATTTTGGAAGGGCTTTGACTTGCAGAAGCCTGTCTTGAGTCCCTCCGAGGCCCTCTCGATTAAGCTCCTCGTGCTCATTGGTCATAGAGAGATCCCGGCTCTGAGAACACTTTCTCAGCAATTTGAACGACAAACTCTCATACACTAGTGCTTCTTCAGTTCACTCCACAGGCTGGATCGTCCTGAAAGTGTCCTGGCAAAGCACGAAAGATACCTGGGTTTCTCGCCTTCGGCTTCACCCATGAATGTAACCTTGACCGAGTTGATTTTCTTCAAGTCGTGAATCAGTTCTACAGCTGCATAATTCGAGTCAAAAGACTCATCTATCGTGTTGTGTTCCTTCTTTGAACGGCATAGTCTCCGCGGATTGTGAGCGGCGCGACATGTGGGAGATTGACCACGCATTCAGGAAGATGTTGCCAAGAACAGGGCTTCAAGAACGCGAGGGATGCAGGGCCATCATTTGACAAGAGTGCACTGCAATTCATGAATAATTCGAGTTCTTTTACGACAGGCCGCAATCCGGTGCCGCAGCTCTGGAGACGTCTGAATGAAGTGAACCACTTCGGCTCCTGAAACATTATATGAGCGAGACAGACGACCGACAGCATGAACGGCTATTATCTGCAAAAATACCTACCTATAATGCGAAGATGCTGAGACAAAGTGTAAGATACGAGGTGGTGCAGTAAGATTGAGGACGCCGCGTCGATATCCAGCATCGACGTAAGGGAGCCTTTTGCTATCCTGCAATTTAATCTCTAGAACCACAAACGCTGATCATTGGAGCACCCCCTGTACCACCAGCCAGCAATTCCGCTGTCTTCATGGAAATTTTGCCTCACTTTTCTTGGCGTAAGTTCGAAAGAAGACGCTGAGGATGTCTGAGTTGCCTTATGAGGCTCCCTGCCAATTTATAGCCTCGGCCTCATCAGCAGCATCATCATAATCATGGATGGATCTTTTCTCCCTCAAAATCACGCCAGGCTTCAAGACTCTTTTATTGATTGTTTAAGAATAATTCAAGGTGCTCTTTGAGTTAGCGGCTTCGATGCGCTTCTTTGGCTGTTTAACTTTGTCCTGGCTGGTAGCTTCAGCATACTGCTGGGATGCTTTGGGCGAACTAGAACTCGGACCGCGGCAAGATGCCCCGTCGACGTCTGACTTCCTGCGGCGATCAGTTTGTTCCGGTGTATCCTAACTGAAAACCATGACCAATCTCCATGGACCTCGTTGACGCTGGTAAAGCCATAGTTCTCGGGGAACTTGTATAGATCGACGGGGGGCTGGTATCTGACGGCAAGAACGGATCTGGAAACTTCCCGGTACCGGCCAGGTACGTCATGACTGAAGACCTCAACTGTCCAGGTAATCAAAATGACATTTGGCAACGAATTCTGTTGGCAACGAATTCTGTGGTAAACTCAACGCTGTCCATTAGTCTAAAGCAGTCGCGGACTAACTCGACCGTCGAATTAAATATCATCTTCAAGGAATCTCAACAACCGTAAATGAACTCGCAAGCAATATGGAGAGATACCAGAATCAATCTAGCGTATTCTACGTATGGGCCGGCGACATATCGCACAACTTGAAAGCACCAGATAAGTTCCTTGGGACATTTACAGGCGACGGTGATGGTGGGGGCTCTTGGTCTCGGGAGGTTACCAAGCCACCGACCTTACGGACTTCGTCCGTACAAGAGAGGTCGCTTACGCCCAGAGCAGCGAAACAGCGTATTATCTTGGAGGGTTTGCCGGGTTTTGGTCGGATCGAGTGGTCTCGTCCTGTTCCAGGATTGTTATCGACTGACATGCAGACTCGAACTTTAAAAAACATCACGATCTCACAAAAAGTCGGAAATTTTGGGACTTTCAAAGGTGGCTCCTCACAATTCATTCCTTTCGGACCCCAGGGCCTGCTGCTTGTTCTCGGCGGTTGGGAGGCACCATTGACAACGGACGAAGCTTGAGAGTGGTTTCCCATGGATTTCAATAATGTCTCCTTATATGGCCCCAGCATTAAGAACGAATGAGCCTGCTCGATGACTCGTACTTACCACGAAGCAGCCGACAAATGGCATAATCAGTGAGTCCAAGGGGAGGTACCGTCAACGAGGGAAAAGTTCTGCACAGTGGGGGTTGCTGGTCCCAACAATACCTATGAAATGGAGGTGCCGCCGTCTCCGAGTATTTGGTTCTTTGTTATGACAGTCGAGAAGACACTCGAGACAACAGATACATGTACGGTGGTCGATACGCGGCGCAGAAGGGAACGACCTCGGACGAAGTCTATGTTCTAAGTCTACCTGGCTTTCTGTTTTACAAAGCTAGCAGTGATCTCTCAACAAAACGCTCAGGCCCTGCTTGTGTTGGAGTCAAAGGAGGTCAGATGCTAACTATCGGCGGGCTGGAAGACGGCGGTTCGTTCCAGTCGTGGCTCATCAAAGACCCATGAACTCTTGGGCTTGGCGTGTTCGACATGATACGGATGCGATGGTCAAACGGCTATGATTCTGAGGCTCTGCCGTACGACACGCCAGTACTGCCGCAGAGTGGTATGGTCTAGGTAACTTGGAATCTGTGAAATGGTCTAGTAATGAGATGAGGGGGCTGTTTTCTCAGAGTACGCAACTCAATCAACCACAACGATCAAGATCGACGAGTAACTCCAACGCAGCAGCTCCTTCAGCTGGCAGTTCTCCACCAAGCACCTCACGGCCTAGTGATACAAATTTAAAGCCTCCAGTTGGCGCGTTTGTGGTTGGCGTAGTTGGAGGTGTCGCCGGCCTGGCCTTGATGGTTGGCGTCATCGGCTTCTTCCTGAGGCGAAGGAGGCAGCAACACGCGGTGCTATCACAGCACGAGACCCCTCCTCCCGTCAAGCACGGATCTAATGCTACAGCTTACACGGCGCCGAGTATGCCCGAGAATCACGAGATACATGCAGATTACTACAACCATATCGAGTTACCTGGGCCCCAGGGACCGTCGCCGGCCTATGCCCCATTGCTAACTAGACATGAGATGGCTGGTTAGCACTCGCTGAATATCCGTTCCTCTTCAGCGACTAGGATTTTGGAGCTCGATACATCTTGCCAGAAAAAGGATTTACACATATAATCTACTCATGATGTAATTGCGCGCTAAATCTGCGGGGAACAACGTGTGCGATCGGGAGGAAAACCGACAAATTAGAATGTGTGCGTGTTGTCAAGGCCGGTGCTATGCGATGACGAGCAAGCCACTGAATTAGTGATGTAGTGCTAAGGGTAAGCTTCCTACAACTCCAGCAGACTTACTTTCCGCAACGTGAGGTTCAGGGCCGTTGGTGGTGCTCCCCGGACGCGGGATACCATTGCGGGTCTCCGGTTTCCGTCCGCTGGCCCCCGGCACCCGAATGGAAAGCGGGTCGAGCGGGGTGGAGGTTTGTTTCCATTGTTGAATGATGCGTTGTGTCAGAAGTTGCTATTAGTTGCACGGCGCCGGGAGCGACGCTGGGTAATTTGGAGACATGAAACTTGTAAATGACTGCAGCCGACGCCTGACTTTTCAATTCGAAAATAGTCTCGAAGAATGAGTCTGGCGAAGAGACGAGCAGATGTCAGCTGGCGAACCGTGATGGTGCGTACTTGCCTCATCTTGCCTTACCTATTCAGTCGTAGTCCCCACGGTGTCGATACGTACTATGTAGTACGTCTGGCTTACTATAGGTGCCTACCTTACCTCGAGGTACCTTTCTAGATGCCTTACCTTCCTACCTTCGGGCAATCGCCCCCCGGTCCTCCAGCTCCAGGTCGTCCCCGCAGGACTTAGTTGGGATGGTGGACCAACCAAGATGGACGACGTATTTTTAAGCTTCCGCTCCGTTGACTCGTCATTTCCATTCCACCACAACCACTCTCGTATTCAATTCTGTTCTTATTGTGAGCGCCTCTTGCCTCGTAAACTGCCGGACAGATGGACCATACCGACGAAGCATCGTCCAAGATGCTGCATCTTAACCTGTTGCCGGCTGAAATCCTTCATCACATCTTGTCTGGGGTTGAACCGCGCGACCTTGGCCGCCTGCCCCGCACATGTCGCTTTATGCACGGTTATATCAAGGGAAATCAGAAACTATGCAAGGACATTTATCTATGTAATTTGGTGAGATATCTTGTTCTAGAGACGGATCTCATCTGACTTTGGATATCAGGATACGCCGGCAAGCGCGGATCTGGACTGGGAAAAGGAACTTATCGACTACGTGAGACTCAGCATCTTGTGCTCCGACAATAAAGTGGATGAGAAGGTAAGATGCCGTACATGCTCATCACGGATTGATTCTCATCATTGCTAGACACACGAGCTACCGTTTGTATACAATACCGTAAACAGACTCCTCAAGAACGCATCACCAACAGGCGAAACGCAAAATGAATCCGGAACTCATGCATCCTCTCGCAATGCGGCGGTCCTGGCCCGCCTCTTTCGTGAAGAGCCCGCTCGTTTGGCCTTTCTGTGTCGCTCCTTCATATTCGAACGCGCGCGCAGCGAGGTGCGGCCCCTTCGCCTCCCGGACACACCTAAGGAGATCCATCAGCAAAGCGCAAAGCTACACTGTTTGTACGGACGCCCGATTCTGAATTGTGGGCGCACTCGGTCGTCGAGGGTGTATCCTTACGCGTGTGCCAAGGTATACGACCTGCGTCAGTACACTCCGCGGACAAAATGGGGACCCTTCATGGACGACGACTCGGACCGCGTAGACTGGGAGAAGGTCGAGGCTATTTCGATTGTGCTGGGGAGCAACATTCGCTCGCAGAACTTGACGGCCAAGGTCTTTAGCAATTTGTGGGACAGGCCTTTTGCTGGTTCTTGGGCAAGGAGCTACGTGCCTAACCCGAACCGGGGAATCCAAAACCTAGACATCAAGGATCCGTATGGTGTTGCTGGGACGTGGCTCAGAGTCAGTTTCCATCGACATAGAGGTTTGACGAAGCTAACAGTGACAGGTGGTATGCTTTATCGATTACAACGACTTCTTCAGCTACAACTTCCCAATAGACGATCCGATGCCGAGAGAAGTTCCTCGCCCAGCCCTCGACGTGGGCGAAGCGACCCGTCTCATTGTTATGAAAATCCATGTAACCGACGTGCAACCACCCGGCGAGGATGATGGCAAGGACCTCCCCGTCGTTCATTTTGAAGGCATCTCGCGCTCCATTGACGACTCGTGGGACGAAAATGCGAACTCTGACCTCCGAGGTAGGTGGGCGTGCTTTGGTGTATCTTGCTCGCTGGTTTTGTTAATTCTCGTCTAATCAGCAGTCAAAGGCACCGTTCGCTTGACGAAAGAAGGTGAGGTCAGGTGGACTACATTCTCTATCTTCAGCGGTCACGCGCGGTGGCGCAGCGAGGGTGTTCAGATCGGTGGTGTGGGATCTGCGCGCGGCGTTGTAGGACACTGGTTTGATACGTATGCTCTATCGGTCTATGGATGGCGGTCGAGTTGCTGACAACGAAAATAGGGACTATGATCCTCACGGACCCTGCGGTCCCAGTGTCTATTTTAAGGTGTCTGACAGGGCGCCAAATCCGAAAGGCGACGACCAGCAGATCAATTTCCATGACTTCATGCCGATCGTAGATTTTGATGCGGATCTGGCCAGTGATGAGGACGAGGATGAGGATTTCGTGGTTGGAGAATGGGGCGAGGACGATGAAGACGAAGAGATGGAAGACGAGGATGAGCGTGAAGCTATGGCGCGTGATCTTGCGGCGCTTGCCGCCGCTGACGTTGAGATCATCGATCTCGTGCTGAACGGACATCATGTTGTTTGAGCCTTGAGTGTATCGTACTACTCTATTTACACCATCTAGTACATCATCCAGTACGTCAACAGTAGATCTAACGCGCCGCTCATGCATCCTTCTAATCTGAACCTCAGTCTACAATTTGCTCAGCTGTGGGTCAACGTTGAACTTGTGATGTTCGCACGTCACGAGAATGGCACCGTCGCTCTTCCGGCGCAAGACACCCTTCAACTGACAGAGTGTTCGGCCGATGGCGACAATCTCGCAATCAACTATGCATTCCTCACCACAGGGAGCCGGACGGACGTAGCTGCACTGAAGCGTACGAGAAACACCGAGATACTGCCAATAGCCTGGCTTGTCATTAACCAAAGCCAGAGGCAGAGTGGTAAGGAAGTCGAAGAGGGTGGCTGCGCAACCTCCGTGAAGGTTGTTTGCCCGGTTGCAATGTTCTGGCTGGACAGTGAACGAGAAGGATGCAGAGGGATGGGGCCCTTGCGAGTTGATTGACAGGAGTGTAACATGAGGTATTATCTCGCGCATCCAGTTCTGGCACGCTTATTAGTCGATAAGCCAGCCACTTTAAGCGTTGGTGACGGTTTGGTAGCGAGTACGGGAGGAGGTTGTTGGGGCCGGGAGACATACACCGGACTTGAACTGGCCTTTCGCGTTCTTCTCGAGGTTCATCCATGACCGTAGCCGATCCTCGGGATTCTCGGAATTCAACACTGATTGGAAGTGAGAAGGCATGCCGCCCGCTTCTCTAGGGGCCTCTTTGGCCATTGCTGCGTTGCTGCTGATGAGATGTACGACTATGCGGCAGTCGACTCTATCGGTTTGTCCCAGCGTCTATGAATCGAAGCGAACGTTTGATCCTTTCAATTGGAATGAAGAATGTCAGTGTTAAGTTGTGATAGTGGACCGTCAGATTGTTTGGGGAATCTGGAAGTTGGGACTGGAAGTCCTGTACCATCATACCATCAGCACGTTGCCCGCCCCGCTAGTCACTGCTGGTTTCCGTTCCCCGGGTTCAGGGTTGGCTCGGGCTCCAATTGCGGCGCGCTAGCACGACTTGCCTCGGCAAATCCCTTCGGTACTCTCAACTTCCCACATCTGACAAACCGAACACTGACGACTGCCTCATATCGTCAGCGACGATGCCCAGATGACGCGATTGTTCGCCCGCCACTTCACCTGAAAGCGACCTCGATTCGATGATCCTCCGCGACCGCCCGCCATGGAGTTCATGACCGCCCTTCGGGGCTCCTTTGATGACCAGAAACCCTCCCTCTTCGAACTCCTGTCCGAGCAGCAGCTTAATTCCCTTCTTCCGCCGACAATCCGCTATCTACTCACCGTCGCGACCCAGCGCTATCCGCGCTATCTCCTCCGCGCCCTGAACTCGTTCGATGAACTCTACGCGCTGTGTATGCTCGTTGTCGAGCGCCACTATCTCAAGACCCGCGGCGGCAGCTTCACCGAACACTTCTACGGCCTCAAGCGTGAGAAGGCCCTACACGCCGAGATCCCGCGCGCTAGCGCCAGCGCACCGAACGTCGTCCGCGACACACTCAAGCTGAGGTCGAAAGACGTGTGGATGAACTTGGCCGTCATGGTGGGAATACCGTACCTCCGCCGCAAGCTGGACGAGGGCTACGAGGTTAACGCGCCCCGGGCGCTGCTGGGCGCTGCATACACCCAGATGCCGCCGAACCCGACGCTGAAGCAAAGATTTCTGCACTACTATCGCTGGTTTTTGCGTAATGTCTACCCGAGCGTCAACGCGGCGTATTATTTCGCCTTGTTGTCCTTTAACCTCGCGTACCTGTTCGACAACAGCAAATACCACAACCCCTTTATGTGGCTTATAGGCACTCGTGTGCGGCGCATGACGGGGGCGGATTACCAAGCCATCGACGCGCTCACAAGCGCCAAACCGGCCAAGGGTGGCGCACCCCCGGGTTGGCGCTCGCTGTTCTCCCCGCGAGAGATGGGTCCGCGGTTGCTAGGCAGCCTGTCGATGCTACTGCCAATGAGCATCTTCGCACTCAAGTTCCTCGAGTGGTGGCATGCGTCAGACTTTGCGAAACAGCTATCGCGCAAGGCGTCGGAGACACTGGATCTCCCGCCACCCATCGTCTCGGGGCTGACGGGCAAGGGAGCAAGCGCCAAGGGCGCGGCGGCTGAGAAGGGCAAGGGCAAAGAGAGCGGAGAAGAAGAAGCGATGGTTCCGGCCGCGGAGACGGCGCCTATTGCAACTCCTTCTTTATTACCTATTTACACGGTGCCTACGCCCGACGACTCGACGCTGTGTCCTATCTGCGAGGAGCCCATCGTTACGCCGACAGCTTGCCAGACGGGCATTGTATTTTGTTACTCGTGCATTCATCGCTGGGTGGAAGGTGTACATCCCAAGCAGGAAGATTTCATGGCGGATAAGGAAGAGAAGTGGGAGAGTGGGCTGGGGCGGTGTGCGGTCACCGGCCGACGCGTCCTTGGTGGTACAGAGGGCTTAAGGCGCATCATGGTGTAAGAATATAACGAAGGACCATTCCCTACGGGGGCCATCGACGAAAGGGAGTTTTTCGAAGCACAGGCCGGGAAAGGCCGGCGTTTGGGTCATGAAGATAACTACCATACAGACACATAAATAATATACCCCCTCCGTTGATCTGAGATCGCATTGAATGATTGCCGACGGAGAGGTTGTCGGATTATAGGCAGCCAAAGCAAGGGCTCAAGGGAAAAGACCGTGGAATGTTTACAACCGCCGCCAGTAGGAATGAAGAGTCTCCGTCTCGCGTTAGACAGTTTTAGTGGCAACCCCACGCCTCCCTCTCGTCAAGGGTTTCCCCCCCCCCCCTTCTTCTTTAGGCGTCGCATCGACATTCGATACGAGCGTCCCCAGATATGTATTGGTCTTAAGCCGCGGCACCTTTGCCGGGTCAGAGACACAGGTCTCGTCCTCGAACGGAGTCAGGACTCACATCAGGACGTTCCGAGGTCCTGCGCTGGATGCTCGTCACCCGGGAGGAGGCAACTGTTCCACGCCGGTGGAGCAGTCGCATTCCGTCTGTTTCTTTTTCGGCTCCAGCTTTCTTGCTCCTTTGGGTTTGCCTGATTGAGGCCTGCACTTGAATGGGATAGACTGTATTGAATTCCGTAAATGAGCGCCCGACGGGACTGGAAGTCCCATGTCTTCAGGTCCACTCCGGTCTCTGGGACGCTGTAGGACGTCATTAGTAGAAAGCAAAGGAGGGATCTGGTTTCGAAGGAGGATGGGCAGATCTTGGGTCAAACGGCGGCGGCGCGGCGCCTCTTGATGTACGGAGGGGTGACGATGGATGGTAAGTAAGCTGGTCTCAGGCTCTGCTTTGGGAACTTCGGTGATGGCGATGAACGGTTCCTGAATCAATGTAAGGGATGTAAGGTCGAGAACAATATAAGGATGCGGTCTCGATTTCCCTGTGAGGAGGGAATAGCTGTTACTTTACCATACTGTCTCTACAAACTTTCCATCAGTCCTTCGTTGTATGTCTCTCCCATCACCTCACTTTCTCTTTCGTGTGTTTCGATATTGGTGGTAGGCATTCACTCATACACCCTCTTTCTGGATCAATCTATACGATAAGAGTAGGAAGATCAAGGAAACACAAGGAGGAGGGAGATATGGCATATAGCCTGTCACACTCGTACTTTGGCGCCAACTTCGTTTCGGACTTCAACTGGATCAACTATGCCGATCCTTCCAATGGTTTCGTCAAGTATGTTCGAATGCTGCGTCGCGCATACACTTGCTGATATCACCAACAGATATCAGAGCCAACCAGATGCTCTCTCCAAGGACCTTTACTCCATTGATCCTGCCTCGCAGGCCATAACTCTTGGCGTAGACAACACAAATGTCTATGGGCTTGGCGAGGGTCGGCCGAGCTTGAGGCTTGAGAGCAAGCAGGTTTACAATCATGGCCTTTTCATTGGAGATTTTGCCCATATGCCGCCGTCGGTGTGCGGGTTGTGGCCCGCGTGTAAGTAAAAGCAAAAAGCTCTTGCTTCTGACGCTGGACGGTGAAGTTCCTCATCGTAGGCTGACTGACTAACGGGCCAAATCTTGCAGTTTGGATGTACGGCCCCGACTGGCCAGCAGGCGGGGAGATCGATATCATCGAAGGCGCGAACCAGGTTACCAGGAACATCATCTCTGGACATACGCAAGTCTTAGGAGCAACAATAATGAGAAACACGCAGGCTGACAAAATGCAGAACACAGGGCTGCAGTCTGCCGAACACACCAGAAGTGATGGGGCAGGCTCTTCTGACAGACTGCACCAGTCCAGGAGTATGTTCTCACATGTTTCTCAGTTGCGCATGCTCATGATTGACTAGACCAACAACAACGCGGGCTGCAATTACCTCCCTCCGGCCTCAGACTCGCATACTTACGGAGACTCTTTCAATGCCGTTGGCGGGGGTGTATATGCGCTCGAGTGGACGGAGGAGGATATTCGTGTATGGCACTGGCCGAGACAGAGCATCCCGGCTGATATCAAGTCAAAGAAGCCCGATCCGTCGACGTGGGGTCTGCCAAGCGCGTTGTTTGGGACCTCAACGTGTGAGGTGGACAAGTATTTCAAAGATATGAGCATTGTTATCCAGACGGTAAGTCGACACATTTCCTTCTTCAGAACTAAATGGGTTCACCATTGGTGATGGTCAAGGGGCTGACGAGGAGGCTCTAAGAACTTCTGCGGCGACTATGCTGGCAATGTCTGGGGCCAAGGTGACGATACCTGCAACCAGCGCGCGCCGACCTGCGTTGAATACGTCGCGAACAACCCTGGCGCATTCAAGGCTGCGTAAGCGAAGCTGCTCCCGATAGATCCATTCGGACAGAGACTTACCGAAACAGTTACTGGGAAGTCAACTTCATCGATGTCTACGAGCTGGGCCTGTCGAGCAACACCAGCTCGACAATCCCTGAGCCAACGACCACGACGACGGTCAAGGTCACGTCCACGGTCTTCACAACGGTACCAAACCCCGCAACGCTCACACATAACGGCACCGTACTCATCTCAACCACCACCCAGTCCGTCGCCCCTTCAATTTTTACTGCCCCGACGAGCCCGTCCAAGGATCCACTAGTCCCGGACCGCGAGCCGGCCACCATCGAGGGCTATGCTTTCTTGGGATGTTATGGCTCCGCGACTGGATTCCGCACGTTTGTTCCCAAGGCCTCGGCCGGTGACATGACGCTGAAGAAATGTGTCGATCTTTGTAAGCCGGGTAAATATGCTGGCGTGCATGAAAAGTATGTCTTCCTGGCCTCCGAGATGCTCATGTTGCTGATATGTGATACTCCAGCGAATGTTTCTGCGCAGACGAACTGGACCCTGATACAAGAGCTGAGACTGACAGAGCGCGTTGCGATATCCCATGCCCTGGGAACAACACTCAGCTTTGCGGCGGAAATGCGAATGCTCCCCCGGCCCCCTCGCGACTCATGCACATGCATCTTCACCGCCGCGCTGCACCGTCAAACTACCTTCTCACCATTTATGGCCGTATTGGCGATGAGACGCCCCCGCCTGCGCCGCCTTTGGGAGATCCTGAGCCGCACGCGCCCTCTACTTCGACCTTGGTCACCACCATGACTTACACGACTGTGATTGACGGCTCGATGGGTCCTACAGAGCACGTCACCACAATTCTGGTCCCGGGATGCGAAAAGTACTGCGGCAGCGACGGACATCCAAATGCTGTGAGCGTGCCAATGACCGCCACAGCTGTCTCTTGCAACGCTTGCGGTCCCCACGGCGAGAACGAGGTCACGATTACAGTGCCATTGCAAATTGCTGCCGCCTCAGTGACGACCACCGCGACGGGGTATTGGCCTAACGGCGGGCCGGCCACAACAGCCGCTCCAGAAGGAGCTACGCCGCGTCCTTCGGCGGTCTCGATCAACTCGGCGTCGGATCTGCACCCCGGATGGCCCATTTGCGTGGGAATCGCTATTGCAATGTTCCGATTCGTGCTGATGTTCGTCTAAACAGAGTGCATCAACATCGATGGTGGGCTGGTCCCAGTGCATTTGGCGGAGCATTTGGTTTTTCTCTTTCGGGCCTTGTTACTATACCACGTTCATTAGCATAGAGATCACTATGATACCACACCAGCGCAACGGGCGCACGTACTGCTATTATACAAGAAATAACCGACAGAAGATTATCACTTTACAAGGTCATAGATCAACTACTTCCACTGGATTCCCGAGTCGTCCCGTGTTGCCGTACATCTGTGCCGCATTTATCATCAGACTGCTGGTGTTCCCGCCCGGGCCAACCATGACCCATTTCCAGATGACACCGTGGATGCCGTAACCTAGCACTCTAAGGGCATCCAACCACCCGGAATGTGGGAAAAAGTCGCGGATCAGACCACGAGGGCGCTGGCCTATGAGGCTCTCATAGGCGCGTTGGCAGTCGTCAAAGTGGACGGTTTGACGGCCATGGCCCCAGTGCACGTGGCCGAATATGTGGAGCTTGGGACGCACTCGCCAGACCTCCTCAAGAAGTCCAGGGCAGCCAAGGCCCAAGTCAAGATGGTTTTTCTGTGGATCGTCAAAAGAGCTCTGTCGGCAAAAGTGAATGACTTACCGGTGGAGCGTGGGTAATGAGGATGTCGGTGTCAATGGGCACAGTATTTGTCCATGGCGGGGAGGCGCGGTCGTACTGGAAGGCCATTTCAGGGCCGCCACAGGCCGGGATGTCAGGGGCGCCGTAGACTTTGAGGCGACGGCCGCCTTTGAAATCCAACGTTACGGCATCGCGGACGAGATAGCGGATGTCTTTGAAGTCGAGGGTCTTGCCACGATCCTCGGGCAGACGGGAACTGGGGTCGAAATAGCTGTCATGGTTACCGCAGACGATAATCTTGTGTTGATGAGGGAAAGATGCAAGCCAGTCAATCTGGGCCTGGATATCGGCAGCGGTGCCAGCATTTGTGAGGTCCCCAGCATGGATGAGCAGATCTCCAGCAGGTAGGCCGACGTTCGTATGGTCATGAGTGTCTGAGATGCATACGACTCGAATTGCAGGCTTATCGCGAGGGGGTTTGAAAGGGCGGCCGCGTAGGAAAAGAAAGATGTTGTAGATTATCGTGACGACAAGGTGGAGTGGGGAAATGAGGACAGAGTCGAGGAGTGTTGGGGGCTCCCAGTCGTTTTTGCGGCGAAGGCCGAGGGCCGTGAGGATGCTCATCGGATACGACAGGCAGCCCGCTGCTCAGGTGCCTCTGCCTTGCCTGGATGTCGGAGGGAAAGTGATTGAGGTTATAAAAGATCCATGTGGTGAGTTGAGTGGCAATAACGGGTTGAAGTGAGATGAGGCTCAGGACGTCGGCTCCAGGGTGGTTAGGACGAGGACGAGATCTTCACATGGGACGGGACGGAAGGCAGCTCCAGCAGCTGCCCGCTGAAACCCCACGGATGAACAAGCACCACCACCGCCGCCAATTCAATCCAATGGAATCCGTCTTTTAGCGCGTCGTGTGGCAGACCTCAGGGAAGCTGGGGTGGCGGTGCACGACCGACCGGCAGCTGGCACAAGGCAGCACCAAAACCTGGAAAAGGCGTCACTGGGATCAACAGGCTCGCTGGCGGCTGGGGCTTGAGCCTTGAGCTGTTCCATCCCTGGAAAGCTACCCCTACCCCCTGTCAAGCTGGATAGGTAGTGTAGTCGGGCCCTGCGTGGTGACGTGATCTTCCCGCGCCCAAGCATCTGCGCCTGTGGAAAAAACCTGCCAAGCAAGACATCGTCGTTCCGTCATTATTTCAGCCACTAAGGCAGTTGCTGCCTCTGTGTTTGGCAGAGAACCTGCTTATAACGCGTCGGTCTCGCTATCGATTAGTTCCTTCCTTCCTTCCTTGGAATCTTGCAAAGCCAGCTGAGGGATTGCGTCCCAATATTGCAGACCAACCACCGACAACCTACCCGCCCGCTATCCGTGCTCAAGCTCACCACGACGAGCTTGGGACGAACTTCTGACGCAGCCATGGCGAGTATCAGGGATCTCTACAGCAGTAAGGACACGGCTGGACTGGACTCCAACTTTGGCGTCGACTATGTCATCAATTACAACGTTCCCCAAGAATGTACAGCTAGCTCTAGCCTGCTCATGGACGTCTGCTTCAGCTGACACTATCAAAGGCAGGGTCGAGGCCGAGGCCAACTTCGTCGAACTCATTGAAGGCCTCACCAGCGTCGGTCTAACCACAGAGGTACGAAGAGGTGACAAGCAATCGCTTCTTGTCTTCGTCAAGATCGCCTCCGACAAATTTCTCGCCGACCAGGTCTACCGATCCCGACTGCAAGACTGGCTACAAGGTGCCCGTACCGTTGGCCCTGATTCCGACCTCTCCCAGGCTCTTCGCGACGATCCCGTCTCCGAAGCCGAGCGCCTTCGGCTTGTTTACCTGCTTATCGTGAAGCCCAAAAATGAAGGCGGCGCGGGCATCACGCCTCATTCTGGCCGCTGGAAACACGTGGACTGCATTTTCCCCCTCCACGACCACACCTTCAACAAGCAATGGATCAAGAAGATCAGCATGAAAGGACAGACCGATGAGACCGATCTCGACGAAATCCGTGACAAATTCGGAGAGAATGTCGCCTTCTACTTCGCTTTCATGCAGTCGTACTTCAGATTCCTTGTCTTCCCCGCTGCTGCAGGCTTTGCGGCTTGGATGTTCCTCGGCCAGTTCTCATGGCTCTATGCTCTAGCAAGCTGCCTGTGGTCTGTAGTCTTCTTCGAGTTTTGGAAGAAGAAGGAGGTTGATCTGGCCGTCGAGTGGGGTGTCCGCGGCGTGTCCAACATCCAACACCCACGGCCGCAATTTGAGTATGAGCGCCAAGCAGAGGATCCCATTACCGGTGAACCCGTCAAGATCTACTCGCCCATCAAACGCCTTCAGACACAGCTCCTCCAGATCCCCTTTGCCGCTGCCTGCATCGTGGTACTTGGGTCGCTGATTGTGACGTGCAACTCTCTAGAAATTTTCATTAATGAAGTCTACAATGGTCCTCTTCAGGCATATCTCGTAAGTGCACTTATTAACGGTAGGGCTCTTGACTGACGTGCGGCGCAGGCTTTTCTACCGACAATCATCCTGGTTATCCTGACACCGACTTTCTCCACTGTGCTCACCAAGTTCGCAAATCGCCTAACAGAGATGGAGAACTACGAGACGATTGACAGTGAGTTCTAGGTAGCTTCGGAGGGACTCAACTAACGTGCTTCAGCTCACCATGCGGCTTTGGTTCAAAAGGAGTTTGTTCTCAATTTTCTCACCTCGTACATGGCCCTCTTCTTCACGGCTTTCGTCTATCTGCCTTTCGGTGACCGTCTCTCGCCTTTCCTCAACTTCTGGCGCTCTACTGCTCAGATGCTCACTCCGAAGGATGTCAACTTTCAGACCCAAGAGTTCGTCATCAACCCTGCGCGTATCAGCAAGCAAATGTTCTACTTCACCGTCACCGCCCAGGTTGTCAACTTCGCCACTGAGGTCATTGTGCCTTATGTGAAGCGTCAGGTTTTCCAGGAGGTCCGTGAGGTGCAATCAAAAATGGCAAAGGAAGACGCCGCTGCGAAGATCAAGGACCATGAAGAGGAAGCTGCCTTTTTGGAGAGAGTGAGGAACGAAGTCAAGCTCGAGACGTACGATGTTACGGGCGATTACCGCGAGATGGTCATTCAGTTCGGATACCTCTCTCTTTTCTCGGTGGCCTGGCCCTTGACGGCTTGCTGTTTCTTGATCAATAACTGGGTGGAGATGCGGTCTGATGCTGTCAAGATTGCCATCAGCAGCAGACGCCCTATTCCCTGGCGGGCGGACTCAATCGGCCCTTGGCTCAATGCCCTGGGGTTCCTGTCGTGGTTGGGCAGCATCACCAGCGCTTCGATTGTGTTTCTCTGCAGTTCCAACGGAGACGGACCTAATGGATCGCCCTCCAGCATCAAGGCTTGGGGTCTGCTTTTGAGCATCCTTCTCGCCGAGCACTTCTATTTCGGAGTGCAATTCCTCGTTCGTCTGGCTTTTAAGAAACTGGACAGTCCTGGACTGCAAAAAGAGAGGAAGGAGCGCTTTCTGATGAAGAAGAGACTTTTGGAGCAGAACCTTGGTCAAGGGGTCTCTGATCAAGCTGCTACGCCTGGGATCGAGAAGACCGAGGAGATCACTCTTCAGGCATTGGAGGAGGAGGCTCGTAGGCTCTCGACCCAGGGTCATGGTGGCGCTGAGGAAGCGTGAGTATCACAGAAATAAAAGCCATGGGTGCAATCAAGCTAACATCGAGGCAGATTTTGGCGTCGGCAGCGCGGCATGGCTGAGACCATTCAAATCGGCCGTAATCTCATTCTACAGGTGAGCATGACTTCGTTGCTCAATGTTGGCAAGCATTTCACTGACACTAGACAAAGAGCACTTCTGGCAACAAGACAAAGGCATAAAAGTGCAATTCGAGTCGTCTAGACACGTGTAGAGTCAACATATGGGAATACAGCTGAACGACCTTATCAATCACGAGAACATGGTTAATGCCTGTTTTCGTGAGTATTGTTAGCGGGCATGCTTATCAGGAGGTCTTTGGAAATTGATGACATTTTGAACTTGACGACTTTTCCTCGAATAACCAAATGGGTCATCAGAGATGCGAATGACGTTAACTCGGTGAAGATTTTCCGGTTGGCACTGGAACAGGAGCTTGAGGCCAATGGAGTAACAGTCGGTGATCAAAAGCTCGACCGAAGCTATAGAACCATCCAGCAATTACCCAGTTGGCAGGTGACTGATTTTAGCAGACAGGCGCCTGCGAGGCATACCGAGAGGCTTAGTTAGGTGTAGGTGTAGGTGTAGCATACGTGTTGTGATTGTTCTACTTCGACATGATTGCTGGGCGGGAGGGAGCTGCGAAGTGCAGTCCATTTAGGCACGAACTCTGAGCTGCGCCTCTCGCTTGTCACGAACCTGAGCCTCCTGAGGCACACCTCCCTGCCTGAGGTGCGCTAAACAGGTACGTGGCAGGTAGATGTGCGAGCAGCCCAAGGGCCCTTGTTTCTCAGCGCTTTAGAGCTGCAGCTTTCCTCCCCCATCCCCTCAAGTCGATCGCGCCCGCAACATTCCCCTCATCGCTTGAAAGCACCAATAGCGAGGCCTCGTCGAGGAATGTGCCACACTGACGGATTCAAACGGGTCCCCTCCAGAACGCCCAAGACGTGCTAGTTGATGAATCAAGATACGAACAGCCAGACAGCCCTATGTCGAATGCAGACCTATCGTTCATTTCCGCGTTTTCTTTCCGCACGCCGTTGGCCATGTGAACTGGCAGTTCGCTCATCGCCCTCCTTACCGATTTCGTCCACAGACTAGTCTCGTCCCGGGCGACCGTCCTCGCGAGCTCGCTTGCGATCCTGGGCGTCGCCTTGCAGCCTGCCTTTTCCCGGGTGAAGCATTGTCAGCTTGGCTTAAGGCTTTCTGAGGGTGTATCGAGAGCAGTCTGACATGCGGAACGCCCTACATGACGCCCCCCAATGTGTGTGTCGTCCTGCTGTGCCGTCATGCGGCCTGAAGCTGTCCTTGACTCTGAGCTAGCCGCTCAGTTGGGTGGCCATCCTCGACAGCCTCACTTGAAACTTACTATTTTTCCTCTCTTTTCTTCCCTGGGATTCTGGATGCGGGGTTCGAAGAGCATTGCAGTTGAGCTCGCATTCGATCGTTGCTAGTACCGGAGCTTTCCCCCTCGAAAGGCTTGCTCATACATTGTCGCACCGGCGCAACGTGCATCCTTGCCATACAAATCCGCCTCACCAGGACGGCCTCCGTCCATACCATGGATGTCGTTGTTGACTTGGTGACAGGCCCATTCAGAGATATAATCGAGAAGGGAAATCTGGCGATCCAGAATGCCGGGGACAACAAGGAAATGCTCTCTGAAAGCCAGAGGGTTGTCAGGGGCGCCGAAAGATGTCTAAAAATCATCGAACCTCTTTGCGTGCGCCACATGAAGGAGTCAGAGGAGATATTCACAGACAAGCTCAAGGACAACAGTAAGCATGCAACCGAGAATGACGCTAACAACTGATTGACTTTCGACAGACGAGATTGCCGACTTCAGGTCACAGTTGACCGTCATGATATGGGAATTCGACGAGTACACTGACGCTGACACTTTCGACAAGGCAAAATACATTGACCTGTGGGAGCTTTGTAAGAAGTCGGGAGTTGGCATAGGAGAGATACTCAAGAGAATGAAGCTGGAATCCACGCCGACAACCTCACTCGCTGGATCAGCACCACCAATAGTCACTCGTATGTAAGCTGAAAGCCGACGTTTGAGGTGTACTGACTATTTGTGTTTCGAAGACAACCAGGAGAGGCTTACGCCGGCCGTGGTGGATACAGAAAACGAACAAGCCCCGACCCAAGAGAAGCTGCGAACCCCCGAGCCAGAGGCCAACGTCGAAATAGTGGAACTTGAGCCACCTCCTCCACCACCATCGAATCCTTGGGACTTGAAGACGAGCCCTACGATCGACACAGGGATGATGTCCTTGGTAGAAAACATCGAGAGACGGCCTCCAGTGTCGACTGTGAGCTCCCCAATGTCGGGGCCGAATAGCCCAGAGCATGAAATGAGACTGTCGCATGGCTTGACCCACCGATTGGAGACTGGCCCTAACCGGGTACTGACGGATGAGGAGCTATTCCACATGAGCCCTCTGGACATGCGGTCGCCGGTCCTTCTGTTGAACGACGGTTCTCTTTCGCCACGGAAACGGACGCCATCAACCTCCTTGGGCGCATCTATTCCCGAGAAGGAAGCTATTGGATCAGGTCAACTGTCCCACAGGTTTTCTCAAGCCAGCTCTATCCAATCGCTTCCATCGAGGCAGCGGTCGCAGGAGTCCCTTCACAGCTCAGTTTTCGATGGGAGGAGACAGGATGGAGCCGCAAGTCCTTCGATGACGGAGCACCGCGACTCTGCTGCTTCCGGCCTTGATGACTTTTCAAGCCCGAAATTGAGAGCTCCAGTCATCCCAGCAAACTTTCCTCCGGGCGTTCATGAAGGCATCGAACCAGTTCCGCTGATCGTGGACGATAGGGAAGGGCCAATTCCCGTAGAGTCTGAATCATTACGGAACACAAGGCCACCGACCGCGCAACCAAACCGTCTGAAGGATTGCAGCATTGGGTTGAGTAGCTCATTCTACCTGTATAAGGGATTTTGCGAGGGCGCAAAAGAGGTGGTTCGAGGGAGTTCTGGGATCAAGGTAGTCAAGAAGCCTGTTAGTGATTTTATTGGAGCCGAAAGTCAAGTTGCTCTTCTAATGCTAAGTCAAGGGATTTTCGGGCGCTCATGTAGTTGCCAAATGCGAAAGCTGCTTCTACGAGGTTGATCACAAGCAAGTTCAGCAAGATGTCAACTATTCTGGTATGTTCATGCGTGGCTTCCTGGGTATGTATCACTGACGTGTCGCAGACGAAGCGAACTACACACTTAACAGAATCGGCTTTCGACTTCGTTTTCTCCAAAAGAGCCACATAGCCACAAAACGTGCTGACGAGATCCTCTACGGTTGCGTCTTTTGCGTCCATTCCCAACGCACACTCGAAGAAAGTGACGCCACGGTGTTCTTTAGCCAAAAGAAACTCTTCGAGCATCTTGCCCGCCACCCTCGACCACTCCCTCAAGTTCCAGGCATCACCGTCATAGAGGAGGCAGAGATCCCTTTCAATCTAAAGAACAATTACGATCTCCATCTCCGCGTACCCCCCAAGCCATCACCCTTGGCGGATAAACAGCTCGAGCTTTCACAAATGCCGAATGCCACAGCGACGCAGACCGTGAAACGCATGTACGGCATGCGTCTTCTATACGACCAGACACCTGCCTTTGAACTCGCCAACGGGGCAAGGCTTAGCGGTGTTGAATTTCCAGCCAAGTACAACGGGGAGTGGGTTATGGCGTGGCATGAAGGAAACTACGGTTCTGCGCCAGCGGATGTTTTGAAGCTTGAGCCACCGCCCAAGGCAGAGATCAAAATGGATACAACAAGCAATATCTCTGCCATTGCCAGATGGAAGTTCGCACCTAAATCCAAGGACGGTGGCGATTGGCTCAAGTTTGACGTGGGTGACAGGATCACCAACATTAGTTGTGAGATTGACGATTTCTTGCGATGTAGAAGATACTGACCGGACGATAGGGTCGTGGCAAGACCATTGGTGCTGGTCGGGGACTAATGCTAAAGGAATTTGGGGAATCTTTCCCCAGACGCACATTGACAGCAATACCATACGGGAAAACACGGATCGGTCGAGCATCTCAAGCATTGAGCGTAAGAAGAATGAGGGATTTTTTGGGAAATTGACCAGTCGGAAGAGTTCCCAGAGGCCCCCGAGTGTTGCGGAGTTGATGGTCTCGTCGGGACCCCGGCCGTCGGTGTTCTGATCCCGCACCCTACCTTCCTGCTCATCTCGAAGCCTGGCTTGGTTTGCACCTCAAGAGCCGATCCGGGCGGTCTACTCTGTTCGACCATGGAACTATACCTTTTTTTTTTTTTTTTTTGGGTGGGGGGGGGGGGGGGGGGGGGGGGCGAAAGAAGGAAAAAACAGAGTGCATTAAAAAAAAA